>WOFM01000887.1:0-121212 GCA_011428145.1 Ericerus pela
ACAGAATTATTATATTTCTATTGGTCCAAAATTAGGCATTTTATAGACAAAATAAAAACAAAAATAGTGTCACCAGATGTACTGTAAGACCGATCCACACAAAGATTTATAGCAGGTTATAATAAATCATGATGAATATTTGTTTCAAATTTCGTAGCTATTGGTCGAAAATTGAAAATTTTATAGTCAAAACAAAAATAGTCGTACAGGGAGTACCGTACACCAGATTCGTACCAAAATTTATTGCAAGTTATAATAAATTATAGTGAATATTTGTTCCAAATTTCGTAGCTATTGGTCAAAAATTAAAAATTTGATAGCTAAAACGAAAACAAAAATAGCCATACTATAAGTACTGTATGACTGATCCTCAACAAAATAAATAGGTCAGGTCCTTGGGTTAGTACTAATGTTCATTCCAAATTTTGTAACTATATCATAAAAATTGAGACCTATACCGTAGTAACAAGAAATTGGCTTTCATGTTTGGTTATTAGTGCCAAAATTTTCCTTTAGTTATGGAAAGAAAAATGTACCCAACTCCTACCCCAGATAGCTCCATGACACAAAGATTAATAAGTAGATTTTCAATACAAACCTACTCAAAAATGAAACGTGTACGTTTATTTAACAAAATGAAAATTAAATACAAACATTATTTCCAATGTATTCTCGACTGTACAAGAAATGCAAATTGTGTAAATTTTTTTGATGTATGAGTTGAGAAAAAACATTTATACAATTTCACCTGTCTGCGTGAACATGCAAGTGGAGATATCTCATAAAACAAAATAATATATGGAGAATTGGTCTCAGAATTTTGATCTCATTCGATGCATTGAAAATTTTAATTTGGAGATGTTGGATCACCCATATTGATGATGAAAATGCAAGTCTGCCTCCTCATATGGGGTATCTTCCAGATGTGAGAGATAAACATATGGATTCTTCTGAATCATAAACCTCATTTCTGCAGTCATGAAAATTTGTGGACAGTATATTTAATGTGACAAATAGTGTTTGGGAATAGGAAAATTTCTCAGTGGAGGGTAAAGTACCAGCAGACTGTGCTGAAGAGGAAATTTAGGGGAAATTAAACGAGCTATTGTTATCATAAAATCAAAATTTGCCCAAAAACAAGTGAAAGTCCAAATTTTAATGAATAAATACCTCTTCTCCAAAAATGAAAAAGGTGGGGAGGGTGCAACTTTTAGTATGTTATTATAGGAGACCCCCCAATAACAACCCAGATCCGTTAAAGCTTGTGTTAATTTTTTTTATAAAATTTTAGTAGACTATAAGCATATTACTATAATTAACATAAAGGCGATGGAAATTTGTTTACCAAAAATTCCCATAAATTCGATGTACATGCGCCAACTACTGAGCAACGAAAGAAACCAAATGTAGACAAAACGATAGAGAAAGAGAAAGACAAGAGATCTTTTTTTTTACTTTTGTTTTCCTCATTTTACGGTAGAAGTTGAGGACTGGCATAAGCTAAAGCGCCGCGAAGCCTAGCTTCAAAGCTTGTCCCCAATAGCTTTCCCTCCATTTATGTGCCTTGCCATTTCACAGATCACTTATAATAGGTCCAAGAAATGAGTACCCTAAATTTCATAGCTGTAGCTAATGAGGTTTATTTCCCCTAAATTTCTTAAATTTTAGTACACTCTGCCAGTACTTTACCCCCCACTTGGAAGTCTGCCAATGCCTAAACACTATTTATAACATCAAATATTATATATCTGCGAATTTTCATGACTACAAAAATGAGGTTTACAACATTAAACAATTCATATATTTGGTCCCTACATCTGGAAAATCCCCCAAGTGTGAGCTGGCAGACTGGCGTTTTTATCATCAATAAATGTGATACAACATATTTAAATCAAAATTTTTAATGCATCGAATGAAATAAAAATTTTGGGACCAGCTCTTGGACTTTAATCAAAGAGTCAATTCTCATTCCTGGTTTCCAATGGTGAATCCATCGAAGTAATTTTTGAGCGAAGCATCTTTTATAGAGCAGTCAAATTCTTAGTCTTAATGAATGAAAATTTGAGATAAAACGAAAACTAAGGCCAATTAGTCTTAATAGGTTTTGTCAATACTTTGTACAGTCCAATCTTTCTGTTGCAGACTAGATTTTTACGATTTATTTATGAACAAACAGTCTCATCTGTATTATAAATAGAGGCCTGCTTTAGGGCAATAGCCTTTATCAACCTTCCCCACTCTTGTTTAATCAGAGAAACCCTGTGAAGGATTTTATTTCGTAAAAGTTTGGTCATATCTTTAGTCCACTTTAGTCCATCTTTTCCACCGACTTTGATCTTTTCAAAAATACCAGAAGGTTATTTTGCTTAATCACCTGCCATCCTTCAATCGGGCTACGTGTCCCACTCAGTACCACTTATTTCACTGAATTTTACTTACAACTCTCTGGTTTTGTTGAAACTTTTTCCTGATCATGTTCAGATTTAAGCTTCTAGTTTCACAATTAAAATTGGTCGTTTGATAAAAGCTGGTGTTGTTTTAAGCTTCTGTATCTTTTTCATTTTTTTTAAATCAGAAGACCGATTTGAGAACTATAAGTTGACGGCACGCATTTCATTTGTTAGGAAGGGTTATTTCAAAATCATTTTCAATGACCAATACTGCTTCCAAGTTAGACAAATATATCGGCTGATTTCTTCCCCACTGTGATTTCTACATGGACCAACTTGGCCAAGATAAACTATATGTATATAGCATCTACTTCCACAAGTTTTTGATAATTATTTTGGATTATGGAGTTGTGGGGACAATACTCGTATGAGGTAATAGGGGCTCGCACCCCTTGAAGACAGTCGCCACCCAAAGGCTGGCAATAATCGTCTTCATGACGTTAAACAAATTTACACTGGTGCGTTTGTATGTTCGTACCTGTACGTACGTACAGGTAAGATACATTGCACGGGCCGAGATCAATTACCTGATAACAATCTCGGTGATGTCACGGCCCAGTACCAAATGCGCTGCGTTGTTTCTTATCACCTCGACAGAGGCAAGAAACGACATAACGCATGACATAATTACGTACATGTACGTATGCATGTGTGTCTGTGTGCGTGTACCAAATCCTGTATATAAACTCTCAGAACTGGCTCAAAAATCACCAGTGTTCGCCGAGGATTTGGCTCTCCCATACTTAACTGTATGAAGTGGCGGAACACGCAAATACTGTTGAAAACCTTCTAGTGTGAATATCTCTCACCACAAGGTATTCCACAGTGGTGACCCCGACGTGATTTTTTGGCTACGTCGTGGGTGTCTAGGCGTGTTGCGCTAATTCTAAAACTAGGCGCGGTGCCCTGGCGAGTTACTCGCTTGTGATACAAATTTTTTCACAGACCTAGACACCTTTGGCTGTCGAAGCAGAGGTCTGACATTGAAAGTGGGAATTTAAACCCCCCCTTCCAAATATATTTGCCAGAAGGGAACCAAGAGAAGTAGACCTGGAGGAACAAAGTTGCCCTCATCCGCCAACTCCTCCAGCTTCGACCAGAGACTCTGAAGTCTTTGAGACTTCGGAGAAACAAAAACAAATCCGGAGACCAGAAGCCTTGCGTTTGGGAGCTGTAGTCAACCCAAACGAGACAACAGCTTGCACCCTCATAAGTGGTCGTCTTTTGAGCCAAGACTCCGACCCTTTGACCCCAGATCGACAACCAACGGAGTCTGGTGGAACCTTTGCCAAAAATAACACAAGAGAAGTACAGCAGAGTACAATGCCTAATGGAAGTGGAAATACGACGAACCCATCATCGAATCAGCCTAGAACAGGTGGAAGTGGTCAGCCACAGCTGACCCCGGAAGTACTTGCACAGCTGCTACAGCTGTTGCAGATGCAGACTCTGCAGAACCCTGCGATCCAAAAGCGGAGGATTGAGATTCCAGAATTTTTGCCAAATGAGGTAGAACTCTGGTTGACTCTCCTCGAAGGTCGTTTCAAAACAGAAAATCTACAGAACAACCAGAAGTACTCAAACATTTGCAGCGGCATGCCCGCAGAAATAATACGCCGCATTCCGGATATCATGGAATGCCCTCCGGCGGAAGCAGACAAGTACAGTTGGTTCTGCAAGAAAATTCGAAATGTGTTTGGTAAGACCCAAAACCAAATAATTGATGATGTTATGGGTGGAATGAAGATTGGAGATGATAAACCCTCCACCTTCATGGCCAAATTACGACAGAAGGCCGACAATATTGTATCTCTGTCAGTTATTGGAAACCAGTTCTGCAAACAACTGCCCCAACATGTTGTGCACTGTCTGGCAGCTATAGGTACCACGGTGATCAACAACTCTAAGGACCTAGACTTCTTGGCAAAGAGTGCCAATAGTGCACTGGAACATTCGAGATCAGCATCTTCGATTTGTGCAGTATCAACAGAGACCGGAGAACTAGCTCAGCTTAGAGCCCAGATAGCTCAGCTGACTAGTGAAATAAAGAAAAAGAGTAACAACAACAATTCAAGAAATGGTAGAAGTAATAACAGCTTGAAAAGCAGGAGCAATAACAGAAATAATGATAGAAAATCCAGGTCCAGAGATTGAAAGAGCAATTCTACCAGGGGTCAGAGTCCAACTCCCCCTAGAAGAACATTGTCCCCCAAACCCCGGTCTCAAAACTGGGACGATAAATCCTGCTTCTTCCACAATAGATTTGGCCCAGAAGCCACCAAGTACAACAACAGATGCCAATGGTGGGGAAAAACATATAGTAAGTCATCAAACTAGAAAGAGGGGTCGTCTATGCGGCTGAAGATCCCTCGAAAAAGTATTCACGCCGCCTGTTCATCAAGGACAGGACAAACAGGAGACGTTACCTTATAGACTTAGGTGCTGACTTAAGCATTCTGCCAGTAAGTAAGAACCAAAAGGCATTTCCTCTGAAATACTACCTCCAAACTGTGAATGGTCAAAACCTTCCAGCTTATGGAATAGAATCCAGCAAAGTAAGCATCGGTTTGCGAAGAGACATGACGTGGTCCTTCACAATTGCGGACGTTCCAACTCAGATCCTGGGCGCAGATTTTCTCGTGCACTACGGCCTGGTCATTGACCTCAAAAATGGAAAAATCATAGACAACAATACTGGTCTATGGGTGGAAGGCAAAACGCTAGCGTACCAACTGGACACCAACATATCCAGCTGCACTAAAGTCGACGAACAATTCCTACGGATTCTGTCAGACTATCCTGGAGTCACTCAACCATCGATTCGCAGGCATCAGACCTATAAGCATGATACCATTCATTATATAGAAACTAAAGGACCGCCTTACCATGCTAGAGCCCGCAGGCTACTGCCTCATAAACTCAAAGCAGCACGGGAATACTATGATCACATAATAGGGGAAGGCATATGCCACCCCTTGAAAAGCTCATGGAGTTCCCCAATCCACATGACCAAAAAAGCCAGTGGAGAGTGGCAAATCGTTGGAGAATACAGGTCCTTAAATGCCAAAACAGTTCCTGATCGCTATCCAGTCCCAAACATAATGGACTTCAATACAAATATGAAGGGTAAAACGATGTTCACAAAAATTGACATCAACTGGGCATTCCTCCAAATACCAATGGCTGAACAGGACATCCCAAAGACAGCGGTCATAACCCCCTTTGGTTTATTCGAATACCTTCGAATGCCGTTTGGACTCCGTAATTCTGCACAAACTTTCCAGAGATTTATTAATGGACTGTTTATGGATTTGCCGTTTGCTTATGCATATTTGGATGACATATGCATTTGCTCAGAAGGTGGTGAGCAACAGCACGAGAAGAATGTAAGAGCGATCGTACAACGTATACACGCTGCTGGACTTACCATCAATGTTGGAAAAAGTTTATACAAACAGACCAAGATTGACTTTCTCGGCTACCAAGTCTCGACTGAAGGCATTTCCCCTTTGAAGACCAAGGTAGAGCCCATATTGAAATTCCCAAAACCCTCAAACGTAGCAGAACTCAGACGCTTCTTGGGGATGGTGAATTTCTACAGACGTTACATTAAAAACGCTGCAGCTGAACAAAGTAAGCTGTTTGCATTAATTAAAACAAATAAAAAGAAAGATAAGACTCCACTCGATTGGACAGAAGAAACTGAAAAAGCCTTTGAAAATATTAAAGAAACATTGGCAAATGCAACTCTACTAGCTCACCCAGACGAAAGTCTGCCGTTATGTGTCGCAACTGACGTATCCGACTTTTCTATTGGTGCAACACTGTACTAAAAGGACAATGAGAAGAAGTTACCGCTCGCTTTCTTCTCCAGAAAGCTATCAAAAACTGAGATTAACTACAGCACATATGACAGGGAGTTACTGGGAATATTTGCTGCGTTGAAGCATTTCAGGCACCAATTAGAGGGTAGATGTTTCACTGTGTATACAGATCATAAACCCCTAACACATGCCTTCACGCAAAAGACAGAACCAGCTTCCCCGAGAAGAGCTCGACAATTGGACTACATAGGACAGTTGACTACGGACATACAGTATATAAGTGGAGATCTCAACACTCCAGCTGATGCTCTTAGTAGGATCGAAGCCATCTCGGCACCGTATCAATTACCTTATGCTGAAATAGCTAAAGAACAGTTAAGGGATGCAGAATTGCAAGAACTGTTGTCAAACGATGACACAGCTCTCAAATTGAGACAAAGGAAAATCCCTGGTACTAATGTCTTACTAACATGCGACATTAGTACAGGCAAGAACAGGCCATTCCTGCCGACAAAGTATCGCAAATTGGCTTTCAGTAGTGTGCACAATCTATCGCACCCTGGACCAAAATGCACTGCTGGATTAGTAGCATCAAGATTTGTTTGGCCTCAGAAGAAGTCCGACTGCAACAAATGGGCTCGCAGTTGCCTGAATTGCCAAGAATCCAAAGTAGGAAGACACACTCGTTCGCCTCTTAAATCTTTCAAATGGAGCGGTTTAAAACGATACACATACACTTGGTGGGTCCATTACCCCCATCCCAAGGACACAGATACTTGTTAACAATGATTGATAGAGCAACCAGATGGCCAGAGGCAGTTCCTCTCTATGAGATGACAGCTCCCACGGTAGCTGCCAGGTTATACGACACCTGGATTGCCCGCTATTGAAAATCTGAGAGATTAGCAAGGAGAAACTAAAAATATTCACAAAAGTTAATATCCGCAGCGAAAAATACAAACCCGCATAAAAATACACACGAGAATCTGGGAATATTTGTAAAAAAAGAAATTCCGCAGATAAGCAGAGAATAAATGCGTGCAAATAAAAAACGACACGAATAAACAAACCTACGTGCGATACCGAAGAAAAACATTGCAACGTGTTTCTATTAACAAATATTCAGATAACAAAATAGTCAATACATCGTGACGTCACAAACGAAGAGTGCATTCCTTTGTGAAATACAAAATTCAAAAGTACGAAAATTCAAACACGCTTAACTCTGCTTGTACTTAACAGATTTTGACCAGAAAACTTTTCAGCTAAAGAATATTTAATGCACTATCCCCTCCGAACATGTCTGAAATGAGATAACGACTTGGAATAAAGCTGCGATCGAAAATATTCTCGCAACGTTTTTCACTCGCCTTTCTGCTGTTGACTGTAACACGCCAAATTTTTCTACCATTTTTTTTTTTTTTACTCTCCAATATTTTTCTGTTTTTCCTTCCTTACAACATGTCCTCCCCAATCAACACGCCATTTTCAACCCTGGAATCCCAATTCATCGTTCCACCTGTACCTCAGCCTGTAAAGACTAAGGAACAGAACGAACACAAAAAGGAAATTGAAAGGATCAAAAATGAATTGCTAATGGACACGACATCGGCTGTGGACATAGTTCAAATGATGTCCGCACCCCTTCCTGCCCTTATCACACCGCCAAAATTGCCAGAAAAGACACCAAGAGTGGAGTGCCCACCCCTGGAGTCTTCAGCCCTGGCAAAATTGGAGGTGAGGAGGCAACCTCCTGCGGAAGAGGTGCAAAAATTATGCCCTCCCCCCACCCTAAGTCTAACCTACAAACCATCGGGGAATTCAAACTCCCCGATGTTTAAACAGCCAAGACTCCCTAACCCCTCTGGTCCTCTTCCTTCCCACCATCCACACCCATATACTCGTCCGGTATATCAAAATAGACCACCTAGACGTAGGGGACAACAGAGCTGGGAGACCTATCAGGCCCGATTTAACGCTCGTAAGATGTCTTACGAGTGTGTAGGCGCTGCGGTAGGGTCTGCTCTAGCCAAATGGGAGAAGGATCAGCAACAGCAGTAGACTTGATAAGTCCCCCCAGGCACGCGACTTATCATTTTTGCGGCGCAAAAACTAGGGGGGAGTAGCTGTGGGGACAATACTCGTATGAGGTAATAGGGGCTTGCACCCCTCGACGACAGTTGTCGCCCAAAGGCTGGCAATAATCGTCTTCATGACGTTAAACAAATTTACACTGGTGTGTTTGTATGTTTGTACCTGTACGTACGTACAGGTAAGATACATTGCACGGGCTGAGGTCAATTACCTGATAACGATCTCGGTGATGTCACAGCCCAGTACCAAACGCGCTGCGTCATTTCTTATCACCTCGACAGAGGCAAGAAATGACGTAACGCATGACATAATTACGTACAGGAGTTTTTTCTGAACCTTTTGTGATCCGTTTTAGTCTTTCTAGGGTTTGTGAACATCCCCCTTTGTTTTGATCTTGCACAGTCAAGTTTTGGTCATGGCCACAGTCTGGTTAATATTGAGTTTCACAATTATTAACCTAAAATAAATTTTTAATATCGAAAATTATTCAAGAACCATGATGGTAGACATGTAGTCTATGGATACATTATATTTCAGGCCAGTATATACATGATTTCTCACATAACAGAGGAAACCCATCAGAAAAATCATGCAAAATTATAATTTTTTCCTTATTTTCCTAACTATTTATTTCCATTAATGGGGGTACATGTTTACGTACAGGGACAAGGGTGATGTACAGGCTAATCACAAATAACTAATGGAAAATATCAGTATACTAATTTCATTCATCACCATTTTACATCCACACAAATTTTCAGCTTCCAAATAAGAAAATAATGCATATTATTACGTTTTGGACAAACCATACCCTTCTTTACTGTATCCGATACTCTTTTATAGTTATGAAAAAAATGGGTAGACACGGTTTTGTTTTAAATTTTATGCACATTAACTTTATGCTGAAGTACATTTGTTGAATATCGCTTATTCATCAAGGAAAATTGAAAAAACTAAAAATAATCACAGGATGTAGCCAGTGATAGATTAGCACCTGCTGCCACTCGGTTCAAATTTATAACTGTCATCCACTGCCATTGGCCCATATAATATTATGAATTACATAATTATTTTCTTCCATGTTTTTTGAAAAGAACAAAGAAAATAAATTTCTGAGGTCAAAAATTTGCCGCTATATTCGACCGCACAGGTATTGATCACAGAAAAAAGTGCAATACCAAGACAGAAAAACCACTGCCAATTTTGCCCATCAGTAGTCTAGACGAACAATTTTCAGATTTTCGTCGCAAAAACTCTTCGAAATCCATTCTTCCGCAGAATTTGGCTCTTCTGCTGCAACTGTAAGCATGTACTCATCCCGTATCTTGATATGGAAATTTTACACTTCATGTCAGGCTTCATCGTCAACTTTCTAGTAACATCGTCGCATACATCGAAGTGAAATTCGCCCACATTAACAGTTTCAACAGGCGTATGCACACACATATGAGAAAGTACCTACTGTATAATATGAATGCATGTGGAAGCACTGAATACCTACCGGAAAACGTTCGCTGGAAACCTTCGTCCGTAATTTCCGTAATCAGCATACTTCGCTCCGATATACCGGTATACGATGACAGTAACTTTCTTAAATCTTTAATTTCGTCGTTTATTGGTAACATAAGACCCAACTTCACCTACACAGAAAGGAGAAAAAAAAAACATTTCAAAACACTTCACTGATTACATTCTCTATGCGGGTGGCAATTATAAATTACCATAATTTTTATAGCCGTTAAATAGGAGAAGGGGGATAGGTGAGAAAAATAAGTACAAATAAAAATAAAATAAAAAAAACCAATGACAATCAAAACCACTGAGACAACGAGCTACTCCATTCCTTGCAGGTATAAAAATATGAGATGATTACCTACAAGAAGCAGACACAAAAAAAAAAAACTTAAAAAATGGTTAAAAAAAGTGTATACTTGTCGCGGTTGCTGAGATGTATATAAAACGGTAACGTAAACGCCATGATGATTCTGGGGCACCGGAACCGAGACGCACAGAAATGGGTCAAATGTGTTACTCTGACGATCGCACCTAGGGCACGTAACCGACGAGCAGAATTGAGCTTGGAATACGGCGTGAACAAAACTATTATTGCATCGTACATGATTAGCTAGTGTTTCGGCAGCTACCACATCAGGTCGACCAAATGAGTTCTGCAACAGAAAGGAAAGAAAAGAAGTTAGTGTAAAATACACAAAATTAGTGCATGTAGAAAATAAATAAACCCCATAAAAAACTGTGGATTTGTTAACACAGACTTGCGTTAAGATCAAGTGAAAAACCTTCGAAAATTGAGATTTACTCGTTTCCGAATTACATTTTTATCCTTTATCAACGACACCGGCCACATACTGGACCATATATCCGAGGAACGTAAAAGAACAACACGTTGTATATTTTTAGGGGTAATTTCTTCGAAGAATTCTGACGTGTGTAGTTTTGGTAATGTGGTTGCGATGGTCGACTGGGTGAATTTTCCAGTCACATTTGAGAGCACAAACTGAACCAAACTGAACACACCGCCATTAAGGATCGCGAAATGGGAATATTACATCGGCTAGTCTCGTACCTACGACATTAAATGATTGCGATGGCAAGTACTGAACCACATGACACGTAAAATCTTCGATCGTATGTATAGAGGGTATATGAATACCTAGGTAAACATGAAAATCGTTGCCAACATTCTAAAATTCTAAAGTGGACATAGATTTTTTGCATCAGCGTAGTAGCTCTTTTTGCAGCTGTTTTCGAAGCTATTTCCAGAATTCACTGTATTCACACGCATTCACAGCTGTGCAAGTACGAGTATATTTGACTGTCATTTTGATTCTTGCTTATGAAATCGCAACAATAGTAACAAAATTTGAGAATGTATGCGATTTGATTATGCGCATAGGAGAGACTGCTTAACCTTTAAAATATAAACCACAACAGTCAACACTCCAATAGCCATAAGTAGAATGTATTCCATTATAAAAGCAATAAATTAATAATGAAATTGTTATTGACCATGTTGATTTACCAGGTGGGTGAACAGATTGACTTGCTACTCGGCAAAAAATGGTATGTGATATCTTAACTGGCCACTGAATTAAATACAACACTGTATTTAATTCAGTATAATTGGCACAGATCTTGCTGATAAGGAAAACCATTGATTTTCCACATAAATAGCTGGTCATTCAACTCGTTCGAATAATTTGTGAATAAACATTCGGTCAACACCCTGTCTGCTCTCTAAAGGTGGACCTCTCATATATATATGTACACGAGTAAATGCACAACTTATTATCTCGTTAATTTTTAGTTCCTGCTGCGCATTCTATGTAAAATCCTCACCCAAATACCTGTTGAATGAAAGCTGGATTTAATAAAAAAAATGGGCACGCATACATGTTCAAAATTTGTACAAACAACAGGAGGCAAAGATAACACTGCCGAGTGGCTATAAAAGCTCATGGATGGAAAAGGACAAATCATAAAAAAGAGATGTAATTTATGCTGTGATATTTAATCAGAAGCATTAGCCGATAAGAACACACAATTAAATTATGCAACAAAAATGTAAATAATAAAAATGAGTTCTTTCGTCCAGTTTCTTCATGTTCTTTTCATGTTTCTGCTTCTTTTACTTATTTTTCTCTTTTTTTTTTTTTTTTTTAATTCCGGGCTTCTAAAAATCCCGGACCCAGGGAGAATTCCCCTTCCCCCTTTCGACGGGCCCGGGCTCAAGGTAGGTAGGATAAAAAATATTACAAACATTCACAGTAAGTGTATTAATTTTTCTTCATATTTTTAGCATAATTTAATGATACGTTATCAGCATCTTTTGAAATATTTTTTGGGAAAAAGTAGTAAAATTCCAATTTTTCAAATAAAAATAAATTTCTTGTGATTTCACAGCGTTTAGTCATAAAATTTACTGTTCTTAGCATTAATAAAATTTATGTACTGAGAAATGTTCATCAAATTGATTCTTTGAAAAAGAGCTTATCTTTTCCGTTTACAGAGTTTTGAATAAAGAATCAAACAATATCGTATTAAGATTGAAAACATAAAATTAATCGTGCCTTCTCGGAATATCACGAAGACAAATCTCAAATTGCGCAAGAAACAATCAATTAAATTTACACACGGACATCAAAAAATATCATAAGAGTTCTGTATAAAATACAGAGTAAGGAATAAACGTATTTCTATAGAATATTGTGTATTCATTTATAAAATGAAAAGCCAAAAGTAGTAGCATGTTTAAGCCCCCCAAATGAAGCAGCTGGTACAGGGGTCATGCATTTTCATCCCTTATTCAGTAGTCCACCCCATTACCTTTCATGCTTAAAATTGACTGAAGATTAAAAATCAATAAAAAAGTATTCAACACCTTTTTTGACGGGGTATAATTTTGGCTTAATCACTTATGAAAATACACAATTTCCCCTACTTACCATATCTCAGTAACATTTACCTAACTAATTTTTCATTAGATATTTGCAAAAGCAGAAATACCAAACTTGGAGAATGAGAAAAATCAACAGAATGAACAAAATCAAAGCCAAATATGGGTATCTGCAACTGTATCAACTCCAAAGTTGAAGAATAGAAAAATGAAATGTAATAAAAAAAATAGCAGGCACATATGTTTGTAGCTGTTCACACAAACAGTCACACAATTTATTTGAGGGATTATTTTTTTTAAAGAAACTCAATTTCTATCAGATACATTTTCAAATTTATTGATTTTAAATCAGCAGAGGACCAGGACAATTAATTTAGTAAAAGATTCATTCTAATTGGTTCAAAGGTTCTAGAGCTAACTTGAGAAATTAAAAACCATTTCATTCTTATAATAGAGGATGAGTACGTATATATGTATATAAAATCTTTACATCTCATGGGGGTTGTATTTCTATTTACATTGAACTGGGCTGACCTGTACATTAATAATAATAATAATAATAATTAATAAATAATAATTAATAATAATAATAAATAATAAATAATAATAAATAATATAATAAATAATAATAAATAATAATAAATAAATAATAAATAATAATAATAAATAATAATAATAATAATAATAATAATAAATAATAAATAATAATAATAATAATAATAATAAATAATAATAATAAATAATAATAAATAAGAATAATAATAAAATATAATAATATAAATAATAAATAAATAATAATAAAATAATAATAAATAATAATAAATAATAATAAATAATAAATAAATACTAATAAATAATAATAAATAATAATAAATAATAATAATGTTCTGTCCTGTTTTGCAGATGATTCAGTTCATCCACAAAAATGTGTCGAACAAATATAGATGACTATTATTCCTAATTCTTGGAATAATAGCCGCCTATATATCACCTAGCTTCTCACATACGAACACCACCGAATATGCTGACAATAAAGAGTCATCATATTTGGCAGATTTTCTATGTCACGCCACCTTTTTGGTCGGCCATTTTTGATCTGTAACAAAGAAGACAAAAGTGATCTCATGTCTTCCATTTGAAGACATATTCATTCCTGAACTAGCAGTCGAATAGAAACGTAAGGGTGCGTATACATTTGCGAGCGAAATGCTTGCGAACCGTTCGCAAACCGCTCGCAAGCACCATGTTCGCGTAATTGATGCGACGTTTTTGCGTCGCACGAACTGCTTGCGAACCATTTGTTCGTCGCTCGTTGTGAACCGCCGGAAGTCGGTTTTTTTGACAAACACAAAGGATGTTCGCAGTTCAGTTGGGACGGCGTTCGTGTGCAGTTTATTCATTTTTGGTTGCATGTGGCAGCCATCAATAAAACCGCGCCACTCATCACCAACATTGTTTTATTTTTTTCACGAGAAGTCATCATGTTTCCATTCTATAGGTTCGCGATAACTGCGAATGGTTCGCAGTTAGTTCGTCTCTTTTCCCTGGTTTGCTAGATGCTCGCGAACTGTTCACTGAAATAATATTTTATCGAGCGGTTCTCAAGCATCTAACGAACGGTTCGCGAATGGTTCGCAAGCATTTTGCTCGCAAATGTATACGCACCCTTAAGGTCCATACTCGATGTTATGGATATCAGGTCTCATTTAAGTTAAGTATTAGTAATAAGTTAAAATTTAAAAGTGTTTGTAATAATTTGAAGTTCGAATTCAATAAAACATAATATTTAGAAATTATCTTATTTTTTGAAGTAATTCTGACATAGAATTATCTCGCAACATAATAATAATAATAATAAATAAAAAAATACTCTAAAAATAGAAAAATAATTATTTTAAAATTTCTTCAGTAAGATTTACTAGAATTAGAATGAAACTAATTTTTTTTTCTTAAATAAAACGAACTAAAAAATAAAAATTTAAAAAAAATTAAAAAAAATAAAAAAAAAATAAAACTTTCAAAGCCAGATAGACAGGTCTAGGGACTGATTATTGAATTCGGCGATACTTAAAAAGTTTCGTCATAAGATTCGACGGAATTGACAAATAAAGCGGGAGAGAAAAAGAGCGCCGACTTCAATAATTCCAGTCCCTAGACCTGGATTTTGCTGGAGACGGTTCTATTTTTGTTTTCAATTTGATTACCCACAAAATATTATAATTTGAGAAATATAGGTATGAATTCAGACTTATAATCAAGAGATTTTCGAATAAAATGCACGGCTTGCAAAGAAAACGCATCCTTTGAAAACAGTAAGTAGGTACTTAACGTAAT
This sequence comes from Ericerus pela, assembly GCA_011428145.1. Lineage (NCBI taxonomy): Eukaryota > Metazoa > Arthropoda > Insecta > Hemiptera > Coccidae > Ericerus > Ericerus pela. Next base: position 15,117 of record WOFM01000887.1, read on the forward strand.
AAATAATTACTCGTCGTCATACCTAATATATGAAATCGAGTTGATTACATCTATTAACTTCATTCACCGACAATAATTATTTTCAGGATGCAAGATAAATTATTTCACTTCAATTTCGGAATGGTTTTCAGATTTTAGAAGAGTTCCAGAAACGAAAAACACGTCAACTTATTGAACATATATATGAATACAGCTAATTAGTCCCCATTGGGGAGCTCAGAAGGGGTCCAAAATGTGAGAATTAAACTACAATTAGAATTTTGTACTGCACAAAAAAAATAAGAAAACATACATTATCGGAAAATTCTCTATTTCTTTAGAGCCACAGAGGAAGAAAAGAGATTCTTTTAGAATTATTGAAAGATTTTGGTACATCTGTACTTCACGCGTCACCAAAGCGTGTTCGATCAGAATTATTTCAAGTCAGGAAACGTTCAAGGAAGAAGAAAGTCTAACCGTCGATTCACAAATAAATCATTCACTCTTTTCAAGCCAATACCTATATAACTGAACTCGTCAGAATACCTCTCACGTGAACAAGTATTATTAAAAGTAATCAAAACTAAGAATATATAAATCGATGATGAAGGTTAAACCTCGGTCCAAATCGCCGCAAATTCAAATATAGCCTGATGAAATTAGTGATTTATTCTCCTCGCTTACCGTCTCGGAAAATAAAAATTGTTAATATTACATCCTTAAAACCAGAAATAAACACAACGAAATTTAATCGTAGCAGACGTCTCTGAAATAATAAAGGATATTAAATTACATATACATAAATACATATTTATCTTCATCATTCACAGTCTACAGTAATAATTCGTTTATTTCTAATGTTTAGTAATTCGTTTTGAATAAAATAATTTATTTCCAAATGTTGTTCATTTAATAATTCTTTTTCCAACTAACACCCCTCTTTCTACTAGCTGAATTTTGAAAAAAATGACAAAGTTTTTGAATATTCTTCCCAAAGGTTGTCTTTCTGGTTACTGTTCGGCGTTAATTAGACAGTTATCATTTCTTAAAAATTACATACTTTTATCATGGTAATGCCAAAAATTGAACTGGTTTTTAAAAATTCTAAAAAGCGATAATCATGAAGACAACCTTAGTAAAATGAATTCAGAAAACTCCAAATGAATCGGAAACAAATTGAGTGATCGAGAAATGAGGAGAGGAAATCCTTTCTTTTGCTCACTGAACTACACCCTTAAACTATAACCACAATTATGGCGTCATGGTGGTGATATTCTTTTATACCTGTTACTCTGTTTTCCAACTTTTAACCCCTTCAAGGATGGACATTTTTTTATATTTCTTTTCTCGAATATATTATAAAAGTGTATTTTTTTAAAACTCGTCTTTAATATAAACTTATTTATATACTAATTTTTTTTTAAATCGCCAATTTTTCCCCCTAAATTATGTGCTAAGTATGGACTACAATGAACGAAGCGACTAGCAAGTCTGAAGAAGTCGTTGCCAAAAGAACTTGAATTACAAAATAGTTCAAGTAACAACAGATATATGATTTAGACTCTCAGCTGAGATCCCCATTAAAAATGCATCTGATTTATCGATTCAGATCTACTGATTTAATCGAGATCACTTCGAATGATTCACTAATCTTCATCTCTGGTTAAAATGTAGATACCTAAGATTTTAGAACTAATTCATAAGATTTCGTTCAAATAGGTTCGTTGATTACATTTGGACGACGAAAACTAATTAAAAACTCACGAAAAATCCTATAAGACATGACTTTTTAGTTACAATTTTTGCAATACTTACCAAATCTGTATCATCTTTTGCGGTGATTCAAGTAAAAAATTAAGAGATCAACTTTTCTATCAAGTCTCTCCAAAAGATTAATGTGGGATTTTTCGGGAAATAGAAAGAGGATGGATTTCTTCTTACTCAGACCAATCTTCATTCACGGTCTCTTGTCTAAAGTGATTTATGTGGGAAGGAGTACAAAAAGTGAAGTGAATTTTTAACTCGTTTCGACAAAAGAAAGAGCGTTTCGCAACTAAATTCTCGTTTCTCTACCAATGTCGGCCGGATACAGTAATTTGAAGAATCAAGAGCAGTGCAGTTTGTCGACTTTAAACTTATACTGCCCTATACATAACGGGTCTTTTTTATAATTCACGAAAGAGAGCTCGTAAATAACGCAGGATTTTCCCAAATTCAGACTTCCAAAAAATTTACTCGAAGAATACTGAATATTCTAAACAACGTGCCGATGCAAAAAAATTAACGATACCAACTCGATGCCAACCTACATACACTGTGATTGATATTTATTTTTTTTTACGACCAATAATGATGAACCGGTTCTTTCACAATTTCCAGAACCAGACTACATATGTATCCATTTCACTCATAATTATTTTCGACTTTGTATTAAACAGAAAAAAAAAAAAAATTCAGAATCAAACTTCCAGAGTTTGCGACGAAGGTCTTTGATAGCGAAAACTTCATCAATTTTGCGAATCATCCAAGCATTACATAGAATTAAACACTATGTCAAAGATGAAAAAATTCTCTGGAAAGTAGAAGTCGTGCAAATGATCTTGAATACGGAGCTCAACATTGAAAAAAAAAAAAAAAATCTAACGAAATTTTCGAAATTTCTTTACAAATTTTAACAGATAAATAACTTTAAGATTCACATCATACAATTTATATTCAAGGAGAGCGACAATTAAGATCATAATTTTGACCCGAAATCCACACAACTCTTAACCAATGATTTCAGATAATTCTTTTCTAAATAAGGAACTGTTATAAATGGACACATATCGAGCGCCATAATTTTAATTGGCTAAATTCATGTTCAAAATGAGCACCGGGAAGAAAAGATGAAAAAATTCGTAAAAACTCCATTTCTTTGCGATTAAATTCTTTTGAACTACTTATAGAGAGCATAGCACAAAAGCCCAAAGAAGGAATCAGTCGAGATGGGACCATTACACGAATATTCTTCTAATAATAATAGGCTGATAACTGGACAGTAATTCCAGCACGTAATTTCTCGCCAGCGGCAACAATCACGTGGAAAAGGAAGTCCGATCTTTTCGAAACTTCAAAGTGGAATTGACAAAAACAGTTTTATTTTCTTCATTCGGTTACTCTTTTGAATTCCTATACAAATGTTAGTTGGAAAGTGTATTCTTGGGGGCTACAGTATAATATAAAATAAATTTAAAATAAAATAATTTCAAATTCGGTTGGAAATGCAGCTGATGAGAAACCATTATTCACGAGTCACGATAAAAGAATTCGAGATTATCAACAATCAATAACTGGTTGAAAAGTATACAGTCATTATGACTCATCAATAAAGACGTATAGGTTTTTTCTGGTTTCCATTTCATTTTGTTTCTTCGGTTTTGAAAAATAAGGTTTCTGTTACTGTTATGTGTCCTTGTCACAAATTCCAACTTAAAGTTCTTAGTTCCGATTCGAACTAACCACAAAAGCGGTTTTAATTGTAACAAAATTACGTTTTCGCTTTAGCAATCGAACCTTCATTCAAAATCTTAAAGCTGATACTTGAAATCGAAATGGAAGATGCTACAGACCTGTTTACTTTTCCCAATGAACTAGACAACTAATACCACTTACACATCCAGTCTTCATTATGTCACAATTGTTGTTTCACTCCATCAACAGAAGACCTAAGGTGGATGAAATAGAAATTAACTAAAAAAAAAATTCTAACGCAGCAATGCTTCGCTTGAAAACCCAGTTTTCTCCATATTTATATAGATAGTGACCGATATTTACATCGATAGTTATTGATATGTTGATACTTCATTGCTAATTATAGAGGCTGTAGATCAATGAAGAAGTTTTGTAGCGTGAAATAAATAATTAACCAAAGTAACGTCTCGGAAGTGTGTATTTAACATCAATCATGTATGATGAGTGTAAGTACAGATTAAGTGAGATAAACGAAGGTGTATGGAAATAAACGAGTGAGTGGCGGAGTAATGTATTAGTGTAGCAGCAAACAATAATATATAAAAGTGTGTTTAGAATATAGTCGAGTGTTTGCAGGAGTGAGAGAGGAGAAGGAATGGTGGTCTCAACACTAATTTCAGGTTAAGAAGTTATAAAAAACTATCAACAATTAACCGTATCTTTAACAAAAATATCGATCTATCAATGTTTCATTGCTAAAAATTGCATTTTCAGAGATTTTTTGATTCCAGTTTTCTTAAGAACTACTAAACCAATGAGCACCAAACTTCTAGAATACACATTTCTGTCTACAAAATACTCCTACACATACTTAATTATCCTATATCAGCAATACCTTTAATACACGTTTTTTGACAATAGGTCTTTCCAAACTGTTCTCACAAATTATGTATAATTGCAAATTCATCACATCCTTATTCCTTGAATATGATTTCTTTCCCTTCTCTTCAATCCAAATCACCCATAACTCTGGCTTAATAAAAGACAATGTTTTGGTGGTTGTTCTTCAATCTCATTCTGTACTTTAGTCAGTAAGCACACATTCATAATTGTATATTTTCATGTGCTATATTTTTATAATACACAACCTTATATTTTTTGTTGAATATTTTATTTGAACGATATATCCACCATAATATTATCGTTACAGACCGGGCCCCTAACCCCACAATGATGTCAATTATAATACTCCGTTTGCAAGTAAACTGGGAAAAATTAAACTTACGAGTAACCATTTTCCCCCTACTGCTAGGGCTTCTGGATCTGTGTGCATTTTTATACATTTTTTTTACATGAGACTGGTCATAAGCTGCCCATAAACTGCACTTCATTGTTTCACACTTTTGGTTCCCAAAGGAGAAGAACCCACAGGTGGGAACGCATACAGTATTTGGAACTAAATTCTCCTTTTGAGAAGTGCTTATTTATCAAAAACTTCTTCGATCATTTTGTACTGGATACCACACACAAATACGGGCCAATAATAACACCTAAAGCCCCAAATGGACATAGGTTTCACTCAATTTTACTGGATTAACATCAACGATTTTAGATAGCTTCAAATTCACAAGTCTAATAGACTGAAAACATGAAAAAAAAACCTCATGGCATGCTTAGAAAATTTATGTTTTAGAATGATTACTCGTTTGGTTAACATAAGTAAGATACGGCTACTGGGTATCCAATACTAAATTACCGAAGAAGAACTCTAATTCTTTTACTCATTTATCGAAGTTGAATGAAATAACCCATAGATACAGTGTTCTTCCATTGCAATTTTCCATTAAAGTTTCTACGGTTCCCACAGTTTTTCATCAACCACCTGCCATCATACCTTTATATTGGAAACAATTTAAATTTCGGCGCACGATATTTCCAAGTGAGCACAGGGTTAATGCCTCCAAACCTGCGACTAGAATGGAGTCCGACATAGCGACACTACAATCATCAGTTTTTTGCAAACGAAAATTTTACAAAAGATACAGAAGGGGGCTCCACATCTGAGGCGAAGGTAACTCGTGTCGAGAAAAATATTGAAATGTTGAAGGCGTGGCCATGGTTAATTGAAACAAACAATGTGAGGCGATTCTCTCGTCAAATTCCAATGTCATTATATTATGCACTGAACGAACAAAAAGAAAAATTGTTGTTATCGTCTCCTATTCGAATAGTTAGTTACACACTTTAAAGCTGCAATGTAGAATTTCTCTTCCCAACAGAGACGCGAATTACACGAAGTACACGTACATTATTGACAGCAATTATTAGTTTGTAGTGTACCGTGTACATAAACTTTTATAACATGAAAAAAAATATATATACACACATCACAGACTACGGTATTTAAGTCTTTTAATGATTTAATGCTAAATTGTTGACTGGTCGCGTTATTTTGAATTGTATTAATTAATTAATTAATCGGTGTCGAAATGGTCGAACATAACCGTATATTGTATAATATTAATGACGTCAAATGCGTGAAAATGTAAGCAAAATAAGAAAAATATAAAACTTTTCTTTTCATTTGAACAATCATTCAAAAAAAATTATTTATTCAAATGTTTGTTCGCAAATATTACTCTAAACAACGCAGTAACAGTCGTATAGAAGCCCATAAATGACGATTCAACTTTGACGTATGACTTTTTGTTATTCGTCAAGAAAAATGAATTAATTCAGACCTAGCGTAATGCACGACCACCCCACACCAAATTCTTTCATAAGTGAAAGGAGTGATATCCATTCACTGATTAACATTTTTCTCGTCTTCAATTTGTTTTTAATGCAGGACGCTTTCAACTACCTTTCCTGAGGAAAGAATACCTTTTTGACGATAATTAGCGAACAAATGTACATGAACATTCACATTGAGAATGATAAACACGATAACAATTAATTGAAACCACTTTTTTTTTTGTTTTTAATTTCATAACATCAAGAGACAATATTTTTCCAGGCCAATGAAATAAAAAATGATCTCATAATTGAATTTTTGCTTGGAATTCGCGACACAAATGTCGACATGAACACACCAGATGGTCTAGCAGCGGAGATATGAAACTCACGATATTATCAATGGAAAACTCTCAAACCATACCAACAGACGATTAAAGAGTGGTTGTACGCCTAAATAAAATACGAGGAAAATTTCAGATACACGCTTAGTATGAGAACACATAATGGCTCCTAAAACAGGAAGTATTTGTCTCTTTCGGAATGGATGTGAATAAATTTCCAAAATAACAAACTAAACGTCTCACTCAAGTCCAAACGGAGTGAATTCGTCAAAAGGTTTTCGGTTAATATATTTCACAATCAGTGATTCGAAAATATTCCTCTAATTGACGTATTTTTACTTACCTATCCGCATACAAACGTCTATTTTCGTGCTAAAGTTTACAACGAATTTTTGAGGAGCAAAATTGTACGCTAATTTCGAAGATTAAACGTACTCAAGTTTTAACACCAACGCGAACAGAAAAAAATGTTGTACAATAAAAACGTTCATTTTTTTGCTCAAGTTTTAAAAATGAGAAAGAATAAATACGGTACTTTCAATATCGAAGTTATTTAAAAAAAATTTTCTAAACTCTTCTTTAAAAAAAATATATATCATTTTTAAGCAAACTTCCACCAGAACTTTTTTAATTATTCGCTAACGAATTGCATTAAATTCTTCAATTTTCAGCCCTACCAACGAACTCTTACTTCCTACGCACCTTTGTTTTCCCAGAACAAAATTTTTCAAATTTACTCAACAGTAAGTTAAACTGCACTAAACATTTTTGTGTAATTCAAAATTATTCTCTCGTTAAAAACTTTTTGGCAACAACAGATTCTTTATGATTGGATGACTTTTAAAAATTATCCTACAAAAAGTTTCCCAGTAGTCTAGGGTGAGAATAAGCGGAAGGAGATTAGTGATTTCTCGAATTTTCGATTAGCTTTTTTCTCTCACTGAAAATTCACTCTCTTCGAATAAAAAATCGAAGAATTATAGTTTCACAGATCGAATAATCTCTTCCCGAATAAAAATCTAAGTGTGAATTTCAATCAAATATCCTACCAGCGTACATCAATAATACAACCCCTCCTTAGTGACTAAAAAGTTTGAAAAGAAAAAACACGAAAATAACGTAATGAATGATGTTTCAGCAAAGGTTCAGTACCATTTCAAAGGTTAAAAAGACTCCACTCAACCATGAAAGAAATCCCAATACAATGGATACTCCTATCGAGTGAGGAAATTAAGTTCAAAAGGTTGAAAGAACTTCTCAAATAGATTTGTCATCAACATTTTTTTCTGAATATTTTTCTGTAGACGAAAACCAAAAAAGAAACACAAGTTAAGGACGTCTTCTCAAACACAGCATTTCAAGTCCACCTCGAAAATTGACGCAACCATCTATAAGAAAGTGAAAATCGTCTCGACTTTTCAGACGGATAATTTTTCATAAAATTGAATACAAAGAAATTCTAAAAGTGACTCATTAAACAAGTGAATATTTTCCGCGTAGGTATTTGAAACGTAATGCACTCGATTTTCTACAAAGAAATTAATGTTCCAAGTAAAAATTTCAACCGACAAAATTCAAGCTCAAAAGTACGTAAAACTAACCAATTCCTGAAACATTCAAGTTAGGTTTGGGTTTCGATAAAATCTGCATTAAAACTTTTTTCGACGTCATCTTATATGGACGCCAAGTTTTCTATTTAGTGGGAAGAGGGAGGGCTACAGAGGAGACGAGAATAAAAGGAAAAATGGGGAAGAACAGTGAGCGAAGGAATAGTTTGGGAAAAAATTTGCTTCAATGATTATAGCGTTTCTACGTTCGAATACAAACAGAAGAGGGAAAAAAATGTAATGAATTTACATTAGAGCTTGCTTATTGAGCGGTCATACAGCCATAAACATTTCTCAATTTTGACTCTAGTAAATTAATTTGCTTCGGCTGGTATGGTTAGTTTTCAAAAAAAAAAGGAGATCGAACACGGAGCCGAGCTGCCCGTTTCTCGTCTCTTGCTCACTATTCTACTCATTTTCAAACATAACATGAAAACTGGCATAAAATTTTCCACAAAATATGAATCGTTATTTCTATTTAGACAATGTGCCACGACTTTCCCACCTCAGTCCCACCATTTTTTTTATCTTTAGGATCCGAGCAACCTGAAGGAATTGGGTAAGTCACTAATCAAAATTTATGTTAACGGGGTAGGCATCTACTTCAAACAACTTTCAAATGTAAGTACTTTCTTAAATTTCTCGAGAAAAAAGAGCTACGAAAAAGTCACGAAAACATAAAAAAATCAAAAGGAAAAACAAAATGTTTAGTGAAATGTTATCCTACAGGAATTTCTGACAACCTCGAGGTAAATATTTAATTTTTTCGTTTAATTGTTCGCTCATTAGAGTTAATTAGCAATTAACTTTTGAGGAGGAGAAGACAAATTACAGTGCGTCAGTACTGTTAATGTGTCTGTGTAGCTGCACAAATAAAACAAATTGTCAAACATCAAACACTCTCATCTCGACTCCTGAACCGCTTCAACTTGCAAAGCAAAGCGCCGCACGCAAAAAGGATTATCTCGACCTCATATTGTTTTTTACGAATAAACTTACTTAATCGCAACTTTACTGTAAGGAACATAAAAAACTAGTTTCACAAAAAAAAAAAAAAAAAAAAAAAACTGTCACTTTTTATTGAACACTACATTTCTTATCAAAAATCTTATCCCCCTTAAAACTATTTATAGATTTTCAGAGTACTTTATCAAGTTCCCCAAACAAAACATACGCAATCTAACTCAAAATTCGAATATACATTTTCAAACGAAATGCATAAGTCATTTATTAGAAAATATTCTAAAATGTTTGTAGTTCGGAAAATTTGTATCTATCCAAATTAACGTACAAAACAAAGTATTTGTTATGAAATAAGCTTTATTTGCCAAAACTCAACAAGTGTATTAAATGAAAAGGGAGGGAAGTGAAACGAGTCACACAAAATAGCCGATTGACGCAATTCATTTGAATAAGGTGACAAAGCTGAAGATGTCAATATGTTGAAATCGCCGATTAATGCGAATTTTAATTATATTCAGGAGAGAGAAGTGATCTGAAAAGTGAACAGATTAAGATGAAAATAAGACCAACACATACGAGATGATAAAACAAAGACATGTTTATACATTAATGATGGTAGAGTTACGACAGCATTAAAAATATTGTGTTGAAAGGGAGAGATGATATGATAGGACGATAGGAGGGTGAATGATTTGAGATAAAAAAAACTAGCGCCGCAATGCTTCGCTATAAAACCCAGTTTTCTGGATATTTATATCGATAGTAATGGATATATCTATATTTCATTGCTAGTTTCAGGTTAAGAAATTATAAAAAACAATCGACAATTAACCCATATCTTTAACAAAAATATCGATCTATCGATGTTTTATCGCTAAAAACCGCTTTTCTAGAGATTTTTTGTTTACAGTTTTTTCGAGAACTACTAAGCCGATGAGCACCAAACTTCTTTCAGACCTGCTCCCATACAATAACCATCTTTCGTAAAAATTTCAACCCTATCTGTTTGATAGTTTTCTCTAAATTGTAAACACAAAATTTTTTCCAGAAATTTTTCTTCTCCAGTTTTCTCGGAAACCATTGAATTGATAGGCACCAATCTTCTAAGAAATTTGCACCAACATAAGGAAAGTCTATCGTAAAAATTTTAGCCCGATCCGTTTAGTCATTTTCTCAGAATCTCGGAAAAACGACTTTTCCAGGAATTTTTTGTTTTGCAGTTTTTTCGAAAACTAACCGATAGACAAAAAACTTCTTTCAGACCTGCTACAATATGAGAACTATCTCTCTTCAAAATTTAAACGGATAATTTTCATTATTTTCTCAACCAATTTTTTCTATTTCATTTTTCTCAGAAACTACTGAATAAATAGGCACCAAACTTCTATCAAACTTGTACTCACACAATGACAATCTATCGCAAAAATTTCAGTCCAATCCTTCCCGTAGTTTTATCACAATTCTTAAAAAACCAATTTTTCTTGAATTTTTTTTTTCCGGTTTTCTCGGAAACTGCTGAACCAAGAAGAACCAAACTCCTATCAGACCTGGTTCTATCTAATTACTAATTTTCAAGAAAACTTCTTCCCTATCTTTTTTTTAGTTTTCACAAAATTGAGAACCACAAATCACATTTAGTAGGGTGAGAAAGGGAAGTTTCATATTTTATCCGATGAAACATAGCACATAGTAATACTACGTAAGAACAAAAAATATTCTGAAGTTTTAGAATCTTCCTATGCATAATATCCTCATGCGTTTACTCTAGTGTTGCCCCATGCAGGAGAAAAACAATGGGGAAACTTATTTTTTGAACGCCCCTCGTACGTACACAAAAAAAGGTCAAAATGGGAAAATGGTACCTCAGAGCATACTACTCTAGAGGAGCATGACTTACATGGGACAAACTGAGCGAAGAAAATCAACATTTTGCAAATTGTATGCATTTTAAATACAGGAGTGATTTTCAGAAAATTATAAAAATTGTCAGTTTGGCGACAACAGTAGAAAAATGACAAGATATAACGATGAATCACGAGATTTGGAGGAATGATGAGAGAGCGTCAAGATGATGCAGTGAACTTAGAGAGGTAAGCAAAGCTAATGTTTATTGTTTTATTCTTCCTTTTAATGTACAATACAGCTTGGAATAGATCAGAGATTAAAAAAATTCTGGTCGCAACACCCATTTGCAACGTTATTACGGCTCTGCCACTAATACGATCGAATTATCAATTATCAAGAAAGATATTTTTCAAAATTTGGGTTCGTAGCCTGGTGAAGCAGTTCACAGTGACTGAAACAACAACAACCAAGAGATCGTAAGGGAAATTACAGCAGTATACTACCACACTGTAGTTAACGATATGAAGCGATTCTCCATCTATACATCTATACGTTTTTTTATCTTGTCAAGGTTTCGATCACAACAATATGGGAAACCAACAATTATACTGAATCAAAAGAAACGAATAAATTGCTCAACAACCATACCTACTTCTACAAACGTACATTTACGAGTATAAGACGGCAAAAAATGTGAAAAACTACAATAAATTCTATTTATGGTTTTCCACCGAAAAGTTCTGACGATCAGAATGAGTCAAAACAAAATGAACCGCAAGTATCTAATTGATATTTGTCACGAAAGCTTATTCAACGTCAAATCAATACTTTTTTTTTCTTTCTTTTTTTCTGTTATATTTTCCGAACGTTAATTTTCAACGAAATTCACCGAACAAATACTCCATCGCTGAGAAAGGTAAAGAAAAATAACGAAATTCGAAGAAAAATTACACTTTTGCCGCTAAACAATGCTTTTGTTTTCTTCTTCGGTCTTTGGTTTTTTTTTTCTAATATTGGTGCAGAAGCAAAACACGATCATTTTCACCATAACTGAAGTACACAGCGGACAATGGCAGAGTTACAACGATCCCGCTGGGAGTAAATTAACGCAGTCATGGAAAAAAATTAGTAAGTTTCGTGAAAAAATTAAAATAATTTTCCTGTTTGTAGTGCGATAATTATTACACAAAATGGTCTAATTTGTGCATGGTCATGGTCATAACGAGAAAACGTTACTGGTCATCAAGGTTGGGAAATACTGAATGTGCACAGTATAATATGTTTTCTTGAACGAGAAGAGAATGCATAAAATACGAGCACGAATCCATTTCAAGGCGTAATTAATTTGACGAAAAATATGCAGCGATAAACACAAGTGTCATTCGAAGTATTACGATATCTGTTTTTCACAACAAGCCGGAACATAGGGCGAATAGATGGTGGCCATTGATGAAAAACACGAGAATTTCTACATCGCATGAAACAAAACAAAATTCATTAGCACACTTTGATGGTCAACTGAAATACGAGCTTTTCGATCAAAATTCGTACAAATAAAACGAACCGCCAGTTTAAAACCCTTTGCAACCTCCACTCCAAGAAAGTACAAAAATCCTGACACAATTTAACAGATCTGAACCTTCCAGCAGAAATGTGGAATCCTTCACAAACTGATTTTCGCAAATGAAGGCACACGTTACTGCGTTACTCTGCTTTTCACCAGTTTTAATAAAATCAAATACTATAATTTTCAGTTTCAATAATTACCAAAGCTAAGATGAACAATTCTAGTGCAGCATTCGCTTCACGAGAAAATATACGTTTTCAAAAATCAACCAGTTATAACTAAAATAGGCAACAAGTTGGTGGATCATAAATAACGATTGCGTTAAATTTTGTAGTCATTGATATAAATTAAATCGACTTATTATCGGAAGTACTGTTCCGCCGATCCGCACCTAAATTAGTAGTATGTTAGAGAACATCAGAGTTAATATTTATCCCAAATTTCGTACTAATTGGTCAAAAGTTAAACATCTCATAACTGTAAACCCCTCAAAATATCGACAAAAATGGCGGTACCAGAAGTACCCTCCGGCTGTCTGGTCCTCGGCTTCGTATTCGTAGCAAATTTTGTAACCATCGGACAAAAATTGCAACTTGTACCGAGGTAACAAGAAAGCAGAATATAATTAATTACGTATTCATATACATCCGTATAATTATTCAGGGTTCTCTCTTGAGTGGGCCGCCATACTGTACCAGTGGATAGTACATTGAGAAAAGATAAAAATGTTGTCTGTAACACATGTTACAGTCGGCCATATTTTCATATTGACAACTATATTCGTACACAAAAATAAAATTATTTTATTTTCTAAACAATATTCCTGCATTCAATTTATTATTATTCTTCTCGTTTCAAATAATTCTTCGTCTCCTTTTTGTTTAAAATTATTTTACACATATAATACTTGATGGTATTCGATGATTTCATTAGACGGGTCCCTCGAATACAGAAATCCCTTCACTCTCTATAACCATACTTTTGCAAATCACAGTGAAAATATTTATACCCTGAATTGTGTATATAAATTCATGTCAGAATATTCAAACTGTTCAGGATTCGTATTGTACTATTTTATTCTGGTCTTACGATCATTTTATTTACTTGTACTGTTGAATGTACAGAATTTTATTTATCTATTATATTGTGATTGAAAATTATAGTTTGAAATATGTATTTCCAAGTCTGTATCCAGAAGGTAAGGTCGTGGATAATAAATCATTCAATGAAATTATTCTCGAGTAATATTAATATTCTTGAAGGAAGTTTCACTCCAGAAAAGAGTATCAAAACGGTACCATACATCTCTTTTCTGTCATTACAAAGTCAACAAATGGTCTACATTAAAAATTGAAGGGACTGAGGAGCATTAAAATTACTAAAAACTTTCTTCAAATGACTCAGAATTTCTTATCATCAGAAGAGATCTTATAGAATTCATCGACAGAACCAAACAACTTCCTCTGCAAATATGGCCTATCCTTAAAACTAAAAAAATTATGAAAGTTTGAAAATTCAGAAAATCAAAAAAAAAATTCCCTCAAAACTGCATTATCGATCTAAAATAATTGTAATCAATATCTTCACTAAATAGATGAAAAGAGAAAGTGATACCATGCTTCTGTAATTTAGTCTTGCCACTTGCCAACATCCAACCTCTTGAACACATGTTTACGAATGGTTGCACATCCAAAAAGTAAAGTTGCAAGACAAAATTTGACAAACATTTTTTTCTTTCTCAATGTACATACGTACCCTTCACTCTTGCAGTATGGCAGTCCATTCAGAAAGCAGCCTGTAAATGAATTCTATTTGAGCTTTTTGTCTCAAGTTTCTATGTGTTATGAAACAAAAAACATACCCACACTTCACCCCTAGTCGTTTCATTCGATCAAATTAGTACGAAGATTTTCAGAGAAAAGCTACACAAAAATCAAGTTACAACTGTGACGTCCGAAAACGAACGTACATCCCGAGTATAGGGAATGATATCAAGATTTGAAGTATATCAATAAGTCTCGATCAATCGTAGAGTCGAAACCACAAACCAGCTCAAACAGTTAGGCCACCAGCCTACCAGCGATAGCTCCCAAGGCCTATGAAGTATATCGGGCGAATTTACATAAGTGGAAATAAATAAGTTGGCCGACCCATTATCACAGTATATACTTTATTACAATCGAAAAGGTTACTTACAGATATGGTAACTAATATCAGGTCGTGCAGGTTATTCTTCACATTGCCTCATGGTTCCCAAAGTTTGGTGAACCATCAAATCTCGATCGGATATTCGTTTTTGAGTTCGAAAGAATAGTATCACAAGTTATTTAGATCTACTACTGACGTTCACATTCGAAAGTATCGGTGAAAACAATTTAAAAGGTGACTTGCTGTCGTATAAAAGAGCTGTATTATGTCGTGAATAATGTTTCGTATTCACGACAAACGAGAAACTATCACGTCTAAAACGAGACTGACTGTCCACTCTTAGGCCAGAAACGTGAACAGTCAAAGAGATTAGAATTGGTTCACCGATGATCGATATTATATTTCTACACGTCATCGTATCGTTAAATAATAGTTAATCGACGTGTCTTTGATATTTCTTAGACTTTGGGAATTTATTTCCGTTGTGGAATCGGCGTACTTCCCGCTTACCTTATCGTTATTACAAGCTTATAATTCGAGAGCCGTTCCCTATCGTAATAGTTATTACAAGTCGATGATGACGTGAAGGGAAGGCTACGGGTAATTAGATGTCACACGACAAACTGAATTGATATTTTCGCCGCAAAGACAAATTTATTAAAGGTAATATTTCAAAAACCGAAATCATTGAATGAGGCCCTCGTTTATATACACTGCTGAAAACATTCGGTAAATTCATCTTAAATCTGCTTTTATGAAGTAAACTAAAAAAAACTCTTGCGCACCAAACTTTGCAAGAAAAAGTTGATTTTCTTTGTTTAAAAATTGCCTTCATCACCAACATTCTTTTAATAAAATAATATATATAATATTTATATTTTTGGCAAAAAATTACCAATATTATACAAATACAAAGCATCCGATAAAATATATTGATTTCATATAATTTTTTCAAAATATTTTATGAATTAATTTTTAATTTTTGTGTCAAAAATTATTATTTTTTTGTGAAATGAAAAATTATTCCAAGTTTTAACTATAGCACGATTTTATGAAATAATTCAATGATACTCTTTCCTGCAGGGACCAAAATTGTGGATGGCAAAAAAAAAAAAAATTATACATGAAAAATATCTTCCACATTGCAAAACGATGCATAGAGCAGTTGTCTATGGGCTGGTTACGAAAATATCAGCAGAGATTTTAATGTCTGTGTTCAAATCCAGTGTATGAAAGCAGGTGAGGGAGTCGGGAAAATTGACCTTTATGGGATGGACCATACGCCGATTTGGACCAAAAACAAAATAGGGTTCTTCCTTAGGTAGATCCAAATATTTGTTTCAGTTTTCGAAACCATCCGATCAAAATTACGCCTGAAAATGGACTCACCGCAAAAGGGGGTACACATAAAAAAAAAACTCCAACGCAAAGAGGTTCTTGAAAAATGTAAAATTAGATAGTCACTAAAAAGTTATTGATAGATTGTAATAAATATTTGTTCCAAATTACGTTCCCATTGGTCCAAAATTAGGCATTTTATAAGCGAAATAAAAACGAAAATAGTGTTACCAGAAGTACCATGCAACCGATCTGCACCAAAATTTGTAAGAAGTTGTAATATTTGTTACATATTTTATAGCTATTGATCGAAAACTGATAAATTTATATCCAAAACAAAAACGAAAATAGCCATACTGGATATACCGTAAGGCCGATTGGCATTAAAATTTATATAAAGTTATAATATATCATAGTAAATACTTGTTTCAAATTTCAAGACTATCAGATAAAAATTGCAACCTGTACCGCGGCAACAAGAAATTGGCATATATATATATTCCAAAATTTTCCTGGAGTTATGAAACGAAAAACTTACCTACCCCCACCCCCAAATCGTTCCATAATATCAAGATTAATAAGTAGATTTCCAATAGAAAACCTACCTGAAAAATATGAATTCTCAAAAATAGTGCCAAAATGCTCAGATCATGAAACGAAAAACGTACCCACTCCCACCCTTGGATCCGAATACTCAGGCAATTTTCCACTTGAAAACTATCTCATCATAAAATCATATGCTCGGATCACACAGCTGCATTTACGAATGACGCACCTTACATATCTACGTACGTAATTTTGACGGGAATAAACAACACAACCCGAAAAAATACCAAATTAACTTCGATACAAATCAAAAATTGCAATATGTATAGGTACGTGACGAACGAAATAAAATAAGTGTATTCTATACTCGCCTTTACGTTTATTATAGTGATGATACAGCGAAAAAGTGCCTGCGTTGTCGACAAGTTGTGACGTTGAGTTATGACCACGAACTCATTTCAACTCTGTTTTAGTTCTGTGAGTTTTTACGAACTGACAAAAATTGAAGAACCTACACACTGAGTCGGTTCTAGAAGTTTTACAGTTCTACACTTTTCAAAAACTAAAATTATATTTCAGTTCGAACCTGACAAGAACTAGTTCCGCATTTTTCCCGGTATAGAATACAACATATTTTGAACAATACTAAAATTTGGATAGCCACATTTTGGTTCTACCTAATGAATGAACGAGTAGTAATTTTCTGGTTTCTTTCACATTAAGTTTATGATTTAAGGCATCCTCCGCTAATAAATAAGTTAAGTTAATAATATTTTCCAGTTGCTTCAATTTTCTGAAAAAATTCAGAGCATCACTTGATGAAAGAATCGTGATTATCAGACAATGAATGATATTGGCCACCATATTTTATTTCGGAGGCGGTGGATTCTTCAAAACGACTTCAGCTAGTATATTTTTAGAAATGTGATTCAAGTACACATAATACTATAACTAACGTAGGCTTACTAACCAACATATTTAGACATTCCTTTTCACTTCTTGCGTTATGGTCACTTTTTACAGGGTTTAATTTTTACCAACAAACACAGACACATCTAATGTGTGCACTTATCTAACAAAATATTCGGAAAAAATTTAAAGATTCTAATCAGACTTAAGTAGTATACTTCACTATTTCTACATCAAAATTTGAAAAAAACATTCAAGTTCAAAACGTAATTCGAGGTGGATCAAAAAAACATCGATTTAGGCCCATATTCACAAACGTCACTTCAACGTCCCTTCACTTCAATTTTACTTTAAAAAAGTTTTTTGTACAATTTCGTACTTAAAAATGAGGGGACATTATATTTCTTATTAGAATTCCAATGTAAAAATAAAATGTTACCACACTCTTAAATAAATAACTGTGGCAAAAGTCATTTTTAAGTGAAGTTTAAGTGAAGGGAGGTTAAAGTGACGTTTGTGAAAATGGGCCTTAGCTTTTAAATGACTAACATAAAACTTTATCTGTTCTTACAATTAGTGATAAATCTTCCTCGTTCTCTTCCTACGAATACACATAAACTGAGTCCACTTTGAGCCAGAACAATAGAGGAGTTAACGTATGGTTTGCTGAATAAATTAATGAATAAAATAATTCCTGAAAAAACGAATACGTATGAGAATGAGAGAAAAAATTTCATCTCGTACTTGTTTTCGGCGACCAGAATTTCCAGGGAAAGGCTTAAAATTTCGAATTTTAGATAATAAAAAAATGTACTAATTAATAATTGGATTTTAGAACAAAAGCCCCAGAAAAAATACAGGTTTTTACCGCAATATATACGTATGAATGGGTTCCAGAAGTGAGGTAATAGTTATTTAAAAAATATGTAGTTAGTCTTTTTGCGAATGGGTAAAAACGCCAATTTATTGGTCTGGCCAACGTGTAAGCCAGTGATTTATGTTTACTGAACCGCATCGAAAAGTGCATTTTGTGAAGTTAGATAACATAAAGAAGTAAAATAGTGACAATTATACCAGGAGCAATGAGGCTACGACAGTCTGAAAACATTTTTGTAACAAGGCTCAGTTTAGACGAGGCTATTTTTTAAGCGAACGGATAGCACCAAAAAAGGGAATTATTATTAGTTCACATAGAAACGGTGATGAACCTGCAAAGCATCAAGAGTCCGCACTGCAATGCTAGCAACTGAAAACATTCGTCGTATAAAGATACCATCACAGAAAACGATAGTTTTTCAGTTCCAAAAAAAAATGTGTTTTACGATGCACGACAAAACCAGTACAAAGGCTAAAAAGAAAAATCAGTCAACGGGTGACAAAACGCGAGCAATGGAGCCTTGAAAATGGAGGTCACAAAAAATATAGGTACGAAATATATAAAATTGGTGCGCATACACGCTAATACGCGTACAAGGAAGGTGATTCAGAATAATTATCAATCACTGAACCATTTCCACTAATTAATTTTGTAGAACCCAAGTACAGTGTTACAAAAGATGTGATACTATTAGTATTTTTTTCAGTGTTGGAAGCGTAAGACACGAATATTGATAAGCATTTTTACGATAGAAAATTTAGTGCTTAACAACTTTTAGCTGAACCATTCTTGCGGTAAGATTAACACTGACTGACAAATGAACGAAATACAAATTTAGGACGTCACATTTGGCACACGTCGCAGCAGCAAACGAAGTAAAGGTAAAACGTTTAGAAGGTATATTATTACATAGGATTTTCTCGCTTCTTCACAAGACTTTTACTCAACACCAAAATTTTAATAATTATGGGTTTACCAGAGAAGTTCACACTAATCTCAACACGTAAAATTGTATGTCAATAACCTCCTACTTTTTTTAAGTCAGTTAAAAGGAACACCTTCTCAAGATTTATAAATAAATAAACATCAAATTTGAAAATAAATGATAACAATTTTGAGGAAAGTCATCACCTAAATCGAATTTAAAACATTCACAGATTAATCTAAGCGTAAATTCATTTTAGACATTAACCAGTGCCAACAACCTCTGACACCTGCTTGAAACCAGAGTTTGGAGAGTTGAATACCGTAACAACCTGAAGTCGACACTGATGTAAATGAAACAACAAACAACAAACACCATGGTGTCAAACTAGCAAACGAAAAGTGTACTTTCAGACACCAGCGTTTGAATGTCAATATTTCGTTACAAAATAACGAACCCATAAGGAACATTTTATGGGCCAATTTTAGCAAATAAAGTTTCATGAGCGTAGCAAGAAAACTGACTTTAAAATTTTTCTGTTTTAGATATATACGACAAAATAACAAAATAACAAAATAACAAAAAAACAAAAAAAAAAAACAAAAAAAAACTAGTAATTTTATTTGTCAAAATTTACAGGGTCCCTGCCTTCACTCCTAACTACGACCATGAAAAGTTTCAAATATCTGAACTATATGAGAGATGATTAAATGAGATACACTCCCTCCATGAACCTATCTAAATTAAAGAATTCCAGCGGCATATCAGTCGTAAAAGTAGATTTTGTTAAAATAAACAGGGTTTCAAATTATGTGTTATGCGGGTTGCGTACATCACTGGTTATAAAAATTTTGTACTATAATGAAAATTTCAAAAAGCCAATTCGGAAACAAACAGCAGATTTGGTCAATCTTTGAACTTGACTTAGATTTAGACCCAAAGTATGCACATATCAAATTTTGTCTCAATACGTAAAGAATTTCGCCCTGCCCCATAAATATTATAAATATGAGTGTTGTAACTTAATGGCACTCTATTGGTCTGGATAAAATTTTTTACAAAATGTATTAAGTAAAAAGGGCCTATCCTTAGATGGTTTCTGTCAAGTTTTATTTCAAAAGCTCTATTATGAGAGCTGTAGCTCAAGATCAAAAGTTTTAGTTCTGAACCTGTTCTTTTCAAATATAGTTCTTAGCTGTAATTATTTGTTTTACACTTTTCATTTACCTCTTTTAGTCAATCGAATTTCAATTCTCTATCTGTTGTGTTTGTTATCCCAGATAGTTATGAACAAACACACAAAATAAATACGTACTTTTACGTAATAATATTTAATACGAAATTGAAGTCACAATATGCTTCGGTTAACACTTCGTTATAATAAAATTCTTATACTTAGATAACCTCGCTTCTTTCACGGATATACGTACTCGATATTTCTATATACTAATACTATACCTAATGTTGTCTCACCTCACCTTAGGGTGGATGACTAACTTGGCGGTGTGTAGGAACATCTACAGACTTTAGAGTTCAATGTAGTAGAACTACTTTGAAGCTCTTCAGAAAGGCAAGTGAAGTTTTGGTGTAAATCGATTTACCGAGTGACTTCTTTTTGAGCCTAATACTGTTTACGTTTTCACAAAAGGTACCTCAGGTACATACCAAAATAGTGCTGACAGTTATGCTGATTAGTTGAACGTCTGCATAACTGTTAGCCTTATTAATTAGGTTACTAATGGAGGTAACGGTGAATATTTAGAAGAAATATTTGCTGTTAATTGTTGCGGAGTATTTAGGTCAGCGAATAAGTTCATCTGCCTAAATACGACGGAACAAAGGTCCCCCAG
The DNA here is from genome assembly GCA_011428145.1 of Ericerus pela. Taxonomy (NCBI): domain Eukaryota; kingdom Metazoa; phylum Arthropoda; class Insecta; order Hemiptera; family Coccidae; genus Ericerus; species Ericerus pela. The sequence continues at coordinate 36,201 of WOFM01000887.1, forward strand.
GCAAAAAAGCTGGGAAGCCCCCGCTTCCTCCGAATTTGGAAGAAAAAAAAAAGAATGGCCGAAACTTTTAATTTTGTGTCATACTTACCTTGTAATACTTACATCTTATCATATACTTCACTTATTCTCTATAGGTTTCTTACTTTTACGCTGTCCTAGCCAAATCGTTGATTATATTGTGTGCATTGATTGTCTGACAGTTGAGTCGTATGGATGAGTAGATGAGGAATAATAGAGCAATTGATAACATTGAACACCAAATAATTAAGATTAAATGGATTATATTGATGGTATCTTGATACTCTAGATTCTGAATTTCTATCTCTTCGGTTTTCAAATTCTCTTGAGTGTATTTTGTCGGTGTTATTGGTGCAAGATAAGGTACCACTTTATTCCATTTAGGGTTATACGCTATGGAGATGTTTGGAAATTTAAAAGATTGTTTTATTCCGGCATTGACTTCTATAAACTTGTACTTTGTCCAAACCATTGCAAGATGGTGTTCTATTTCCGTTCTTTGCGTTGAATCGTTTATACACGGGAATCCTGCTGGTATTATGACTTCTGGGATATTTTTATCTGTAAATTGTGAGATTTGATGGGTACATGGTACTTTTAGTAGTATGGCTCTTGGCCATGTCTCGTTGATCCTAATTTCTTTCTGTTCTCTCGTTATGGTATCGGTTATTATTAGAGGGTTGATTGCATTGGTTATGGCAAACTGCTCGGTGTCAATTTGGTGCACTATTGGTTCTCTGTGGTTTAGGTCGCATTTAAAAGAACAAGATTTAATTATTTCTTTGAATTGTTTACTTAAAAATAGTGACCTAGCACAATTCCCTTTGTGGTTGTGAGTTCGGTCTTGAGGTATATAACATAATGAATCGGATTTACTCCATAAGTCAAGATCTGTGCCTGTAATTAATCTTGTTGAATCATCTTTGGTATTGTATGCGAGTGTTGATGGCTCATGATCCCAATAGCATAACCTATTGTCGTGTGTTTTAAATACTAATGGTATGAAGTTGTATAGTTCATACTCTGTATTTGCATCTTGTAGTGGGATTTTCATCTCTATTTCTATTTTGTCTTTGTTGATATGGCAGTTCACTAGTTTATTCTGGTAGCTTGTAGATCATCTTCGTCTAGTGCAAGTTTTAATTTGGATTTGGGTGTTAGGTTCTTTATTTTATTTAAATCTTCTCGTAGTGTTTCTTCTGGGATTATTGCAGCTGGTAAGTGGTGATTTTTACAATTTTGCAGTAGGTGGGTGAGTTTTACATTTTCCATTGGTGTATTTGCATATAATCCTCTTGCAGCATATAATATTGCTTCTCTTCTTGTTTCTATGATGAGTTTGTTAATATTAGCATTTAGTTCTGTTTTTGCATTTATTAAATCCTTTCGTAACATTTCCGTATTCTCGTTTTGATATCTAGGGAATGAATTTATCTCTGAAATTATATTTAGCTGAAGTTATATTTAGGAGGTGAGCGTGATTTTCTATTACTACGTTTTTTAGTTTTTCGTATTCTTCTTTTAATTTTATTTCGTTTTTTATAAAATCCTTTCCTTCTCTCAGGGTCATCACGTTGCAACACCATTTTTCTATATCTCCAATTATTTGTATTCCTCTTTTCGGTCTTGTTGTCTCTTTTCTGTTAAATTTGTTAATTATTGCTTCATTAACGGTTTGTATTTTGGTGATTGCGTTTAGTGTTTTATGCAAGTTATCTGATCTTTGCTTACACCAGAGGTTATCAGTAACTGCACATGTATTAATTTTTGAAAATTCTGTGCTCCAATCGTGTATCGCATTTCTTCTCCGTATTTTTATCGTATAAATTATTGGTATCGTTTTACTATATGTTTTTGTGTGTTTCGTTTGAAATATGCGCCTGATGATGCGCTGATTTTGATTGCTGACTCTGAAGCGCTTGTGATTGAGCTGAGTACAGCAAATGTGGCTATTAATGTTGCTAGATATTCTCTCTTTCCCATGGTCTGCAAATATGAAAGATAAACGTTTTTTGTTATATTTATGGTTTCATGTGTTTTAGCGGTGAGATTGTGCTGATAATTAAGTTTTTAATATAGGTGTAAATGATTTCAACAAAAAAAATGTGTCTGTATATTAATGCTACATTTGTTGTTTTCTATTTTCTTGTTGAGTATAATTTCGTATTTACTCATAGTTCTTTTTGCTTTTTATACTCGATTTGCTTGTGTGTCATTTTTCAAAATGATAGGCTTCATCCTGATGAGGAGAGTGTGGTGAATTATGGTGTTTCCTTTCGCGCTAATATTAAAATTATTTTCCATTACTTTTATCGTTTATATATCCTTTGTCGTGCCATTTGGTCAACTGTTATGTTCTGTTTCTGGAGTAGCGTCGATCGTGATCTCGAAGTTTATTACTAGCATTATGTCGGTATTGGATTGTAGTTCCTGTCTGTTTTCTTCGTCGAGCATGACTGACGAGTGTTTATTACTCCTTGAACTCTTCCATCCTGGGGATGGATCCGTAATAGTGGATGAATCTTTGTTTTTCCCCCGGGATTCATTCCCATTGATGAAAGTGTGGACTACGCTATGTCCGTGTTTCTTTTGCAGGATGATAAGAGATGTGGCGTGTTTTTAAAGCATTGTATTATTATACTTCTAGTTGCAGTGGTCCAAGTGGTCTAATTGTTTATTGAAAGGTGTACCCAGGTGACGTGCTCAACACTTCGTACGGTTTGTGATGGCAAATAGTTCCAGTAGGGTTGTGCGATGACTGTTGAGTGAAGATTGCGGAGAACTGTACCAAATTCAGTTGTCTGTTACCTCGCGCATCTATGTGGCGGTGTGATAGCCAGCATTTGTTATATTCCTCTCTTTGTGTCACTCCAATTGATTTGGCCCATTATGCCATATGTTTAAATATCATGTCGGCTTTGATCTGCGTCAATCTCCACCTAAACATTTATGTAGAGGGTTGTTTCTGTACCACTAATCCGATTGCTGTTGAAAGTGTCATGAACGATCAAATTGTCATGTTGTATGCGTAAATTGAGGACATTTATCGTGGTGATGTGTCAGTTGATATTACCCGTACGTACATGAGGATTGTACGTATGTTAAACCCTGAAAAACTGCTTATGATCTTCGCCAAACGTTGCAGGCTTTGGAAAGAATTGGCTTCTGCCATTTCTAACGGCAGTACTGTATTGGTTGGTCTGAATGTCATCAAGGAAATGAATCGAATGATATGTGTCATTCCGAAGTCCTCAGAAGAAGTTGCAAACATTGCTTTGCCAAAGCGCAATACCTCTTTGGTTCACTGTTCTCTAGGTCCTTCCTGCTCCAAAGTTGAAGAGGAGGAGGAAGAGGAGAACGCTGTCAATGATCAAGAATCAGTTTACGACAACTGGGATTAGAAGGAAAAGAGAAAAAAAAAAATTGTAATTTTAAGGTGAGTACTCAGCACTTTAGTAAGATACCTTTACATCGTCTTTTTAATTTTTACGTATAATCTTAATAATAAAAATTGGGGAGTCCGTTCGTGTAACAGAAAATATAGTGTGGGTGGGACTCTATGGGTGGGATTAAATATTCCTGAGAGATATATTCAACAGGTTGATTAAATGTAGTATACATATTTTGGGGGTAGTTATAGCAAGCCGGAAGGGTTGCGGGTTGAGAGGGCAAGGCTTCTGGCTGCGTACTAATTTCCCTAATGTCCGATTCTTTTTCGGATTCCAATTCTCTAATTTCGTCGTTATATTGAATTGTATATATCCTTCTAATTTTTCTTCTTGTGATTCTTCTTCTTTCTGGATCTCGTAGTTCGAATTTCTTACTCCATTCTTTGGAATCTTTTTCTCCATTATCGGCACTTTTGTCAAATGTAACGTGTTTCTTTATTTTATTATTTTTAGTTTTAAGACACGTTTTCCTAGGTCTTCCTCTTGGTCTTTTAGATAGTATTTTTATACTTTCACTGTTTTCATTTTCTTCAGTGTCTATTTTCTTTGGTCTACCTCTTTTTCTTTTTGGATTTGTTTCATTTTCGCTATTTTCAGTTCCTGAATCGTTGTTTTCCTCTATTAACGGTGGTGGGGTATGGTCTTCTCTTAGAATGTAAGGCAAAAGTTGTCTTACGTGTACGGTATCATCCGTTTGGCTACCGTCTTCCGATATTATACGTATCACATAGTTTAATTTTGAGATTTTCTTGACTATACAAAATGGACCTAAAAATTTTGGTTTTCCTTTGCCATAGTTGATAGGTGATCGTAATAGTACCAGGTCATTTACTTCGTAATTGACTTCTTTTCTCCCTTTGTTGTATTGCTTTGAATATTTCTCTGCGTTTTTCTTATCGAGTTTAGGTATTTCCTCTCGTATTTTGGTTATTTTTTCAATTTGTTCTTCTCTAGATTTGTTTACTAATGGTGATGGAATATTTAGGTTAATAGGAGGTTTGCCTTTATATCCGTGCATCAAATAAAATGGCTCGCGATAATTTAAACCTTCAATTGGTGTTAAATTATATGTCAACACAGTGTTGTCTACGTGTTCCAGCCATTGCTCACTTTCGGTACTCTCGTATTTCGATAGTATTTTCTTTATTACTCCATTCATATGTTTGACTTGACCTTGTGTCTGTGGTACGTATGACATTGAATGATATAACTTAATTCCTATTTCATTACAAAATTTGTGTACTCGTCATTGGAAAAATGTATGCCATTGTCTCACATTATTTTACCAGGTTTTCCGTAATGTTTGATTATTTCTTTTAAGAATTTCATTACTGTTATCGCATTTGGCTGACAAGTTGCTTTTATCCAGCAATATTTTGTGGCCTTGTCTATGCCTACTAACACATATTTTTAGTCGTGTTGTGTTTTAAATTTACTTATAAAGTCTATTTGAATGTGTGCTAATGGTTTACATTCGTCTGAATTTATAGGTTTTAGTAATCCATATTTCTCATTTGTCGTTTTGTTAATTTGGCACTGGTGGCAAGATCATACGTACTTTGTTGCTACTTTAGGCATTTGTGAAAAGTAGTAGCGAACACGAATTTTGGCAAGAGTTTTACGTATGCCAAAATGTCCTCCCCCGTTTGATTTTCGTGACATTCACGAAGGACTTGTGGGATGAGGGGTTTTGGTATTACTGGTACTGCTGAATAGTACTCTCTTTTGGTGTCACTTTTCCATAAAATATTGTTTTCATCGAGGAAAAAGGGTTTTATATTTTGTGACTTTTTAATCTTGAATTTCTTACGTAGTTCTTTTTCATTACCACCTTCGAGTATTTGTATTACTATGTTCCAATGTTTGTCTTCTCTTTGTTTATCCCATAAATCATATATTTCTTCGTCTGTTATTTCTGTTGGATTTTCTGGTTCTGAATTTTCAGATATATCGGAGATATCGGATGTATCGGAAATTAAAGAATTTGTTGATGCGGAGGAATCTGTGGAATTTTCCAAATTTTTGGATGTTACAGAGATTCTGTCATCTGAGTTTTCACTATTTTCAGTGTTTATATCAGAATAACCTGAATCTTCTTTTCTTTTCCTGCTTCTTGTAATAGTATCTACTTTCTTTTTTTTTGTTGTATCTTCGATTGAAGGGTCTGGCGTTCCATCAGGTGATGAATTGACCATCCCTGAATTTGGCAAAATCTTCATCTTCTTCATTTAAGCGAGACAGATAATCGGCTACTTTGTTGTTTTCACCTTTTATGTATCTCAGTTTAAAGTGGTATTCACCTAATTTTGATATTAATCTGTTAAGGAGTGCATTTGGTTTCTTAAATCTACTTTGATATGTCAGAGGTTCATGATCTGTATACAGTGAACTCTTTGTATACTAGGAATTCTCTAAAATATTCGCATGCGTCAGTGATTGCGATCATTTCCAAGTCAAATGAACATAAATGTTGGTGGTTTTTGGGAATTTTCTCTGAGAAGAAGCTTATTGGATGATGTTCACCTGTTTTTCTGTCTATTTGTATAACTACTGCACCTATTGCGGTTTTTGAGGCGTCTACTTCTACATATGTCTCGACATCTGGGTTGTATATTTCAAGGACAGGTTCTGAGGTTATTTTATCCTTCAGAGTGTCGAATGCAATTTGAGCTTCTTCGTTCCATTTTATTTTATTATTTATTTTTACATTTTCTTTTCTAGTAAGTTCCGTTAATGCGGCTATTTTTGAGAAATTTTTTATCATTTTTCGATAAAAGTTTTCCATTCCTAGAAATCTTCGTAATTGTTACAACGTTTTTGGTGGCTGTGCTTCTCTGATTGGTTTTACATTCTTTTCTGTGGGTTCCAATTTGTTATATGATATTTTGTGTCCTAAGTATTCTATGTTTTTGTCGAAGAAACTGCTTTTGCTTGTTTTTACGGCTAGTCCTGCATTTTTTAAAATAGTTAATACTTTGTCTAAATTTGCTAGATGTTCCTTGAAGGTTTCTCCGAAGACGCATATATCGTCTATGTAGACTATGACTTTGTCTTCGAGAATTTCGTTGAATAAATCTGTCATTGCTCTCTGAAAGATACTTGGGCTGGCGCATAAGCCTTGTGGAGTTGCGTTGAATACATAACTAACGCCTCCTACGTTTATGCCTGTTATTTTCTTGGATTCTTTGTCAAGAGGTATTTGGTAAAAGCCTTGGTTTAAATCTAGTGTACAAAAATATCCCTTATCTCTTAGTGCGTCCCATATTTCGGATAATCTCAGGACTCTGCTTGTATCTTGTTTTATTATATCGTTAACTCCTCTATAATCTATTAATAAACGAAATTTACCGTCTGTTTTCTTTTTGAGGAAAACTGGGCTTTTTTATGGCATGCTTGCTCTCTTAAATATACCTATTTCTTCAAATTCTTTTATTTTCTTACGTATTTCTCATTTTCCGTATAAACCAATATGGTGATTTCTACAAACAACTGGTGCATCTGTTTTTAAATTTAGGTGCGCTGGCTTTAATTTTGCCAATTTAATTTTGTCAGATCCTACTGTGAATATATGTAAGTGTTCCTTGAGGGTCTGAATTACTTCTTCTTTTTGTTCTTTATCTAAATTCTTATTTATCTTAACTTTATTTCCTTCGTTATCATGTAGAACTGTGCTGTCAGATCGCGTTATTTGGATCAGTCTTAGCAAGTCCACCTCCTCACCATGGTTGCCTTTAATGTCCCCCGTTGTAATGCGTTGAACATTAAGTTTGCCATGGTGGACGGAATTTGTCTTACGATCTCGCAAAGTTGGCTGTTTGAGCCTGTAGCGTCCTAAGATCGTTCCATTCGCGATTTCGACATCAAAGTATTTACTGTAGAATCGAAGGGTTGGCCATCCCATTTCATCTATAGTTTATTGACCTTCTAGTCCGAAAGTTGTAAGCAGTTCTTCATCCGGATCAGCTATCTCAGCTTCTGGATCCAGGTACTCAAAATGTTCGCATTCCTTAGCGATATATAAATCTTCTTTAGCACATATAAATCCTTCTGCGTTTTCTTCCTTAAATTTAACTATTTTGTAAGTTTCTCGTCTCCAGGATGGTCCTATCCTAAATAATTTCTTAGAAAATAAAATGTTGGCTTTGTGCCGATCAAGAAAATCAAATCCTATTAGAAGGTTAGTTGTGATCTCAGTAGTCACGTATGTTTCCACGTCGAGGAGTAAATCACCCATTCGTATAGTGATATCAGCTACTCCTCTAACGGCAATTGCAATGTCGTTGGTGGCTACCATACAAACTCTTGCTGGTCTGATCACGTGTCCTTCGATAAGATCATAATGGATTAGTGTCACCTCAGATCCAGTATCTATCGTGCCCTCTGTTTCAGTCTCATCACGGCGTACGACGGCACAGGGTATTATCAACTTACGTTTTGCCCTGATTGATTGCCGCGATGCTAGCCGAATATTTACCTTTCGGTTATTCGGTGCGTGTGGATCCGAAATAAGGTTTGCAGCACAGACCAGATGGTGGGTGTAACCATTACAAGCTCGTATGTCGTTGCCAAATAGAGGTGCAGAGCAAACGGGCTCTATTGCACATTTTTTGGCAGTTGGTAAAGTGTAATCTTGGCTGGTTGTTATTGAGGTTGGTATGTTTGTTGCATTTGAGCAACTTGTGGTGTCCATTGTGGTTGAGGCGTCACATACCCTGGGTAGGCCGGTGGTGGAGTATAATTTTGTTGTAAAGGTGGCCCATATTGTTGAGTTCTGGGTCTGTAGTTTTGTTGTGGGTTATATCAAGGTTGCCTTGTATCTCGATATATACCGAAATTTCTATTTGACGATCTGCATACTCTTGCAGTGTCCCATTTGCTACAATTATAACATAACGCGTTTCTCATATCCGTTTAAGGAATCTTCCTCTGCTAGGTTCTCGATAATTATCTCGTAGTGGCGTGTTTCGATAGTTTGTTAAGCAACTTTGTTTGTATTCTCTTGGCTGACGAGGTCGTTGATCTGGTCTTTCATTGTTACGATTATGTATTATTGGTCTTTGTTCTGGACTCGTATTTTCCTGACTTGGGGTTTGGTTTGGATTTTGATTTCTTCTGTTTTGGTTAGGAGGTTTCCATCCTGCTGCTATCATTGCTACTATAGTTGGGTCAGTGGGACAGATTGGGACTGGTTCTATTTTTGCTACTGTTTTCTTTTCTGGGGTTTTCCCTTTTAGTACTTCTTCCAACTGTTTCTGCATGTTTCCAATTGTTTCATTTGCCTTTACAAGTAGTTCCTCCGTTTTTTGTGCATCTGTTAGGTCCAGTGCTCTTTCTTTGTATTCCTTCCAACTAATGTATGTGTTGGTGACTTTGTTTTGTGTGGTAAGATTTTTTGAAGTAAAATATTTTCGCATTTCTCCCGATAATCTTGTTAAGAAGTTGTCTCAAATTTTCTTTTCCAAAATAGTAGCATCGAGTTGTTTATATAGTCTAAAAAATTTTGGGACATTTATCGTAAAGTATTGGTCATCGAATTTCAATCCTTTTATTCTTTTCTTGATCGTTTCTTTATCCTTTTTGAAAATTTTGGTTAATATTTTCTTAACTTCCTCCCATTCTGTTTCTGGGGTTATCGTATCATCAGCGGCGAATAACTCTAATGCCAGTCCTCTTAAGGCTATGTTTAGATTACGTTTCATAACGTGTTCTGAGGCTTCGAATGTTTTTGCTTGTCTTTCGTATTCAAATAAGAATTCTAAAATATCTTCGTCTGGACCATTTGTAAAGTGACTAGGGGTCCATCTTTCTGATCTTGTCCAAAAGTTTCTCACGTTGGGGTCTTCTAAATTAGGGAATGCCATATTTTGTATTTGATTGTTTAAAGGGGTAATTTGGGGAAATTCTATTATATCACTTTTAAATTTTGTATTAAATTCGTTTAGATTGTCGAAAGGTTCGATTCCAGTGGGTGAATTTGTGCCTGAAGTTGTAGTAGAGTTCGAATTTTTATTTTCTCTTGTGGTGTTAATTTGTATTAGAAAATCACTCATTGAACTATCTTTTTGATTTTTGTTTATTTTATCAGAAGTTTCTTCAAAGACTTCGTCGTCAGAATTACCAATAGTTTTAAGTTTGTTTTCGTCGATTTTTATTTGAATTTTGTTAGGAGATCTGGCTAGTTCTAGTTCTCTTGATTTTCTTTCTTCACTTTCTTTTATTAGTTTTTTGGTTTTTCTGCTCAAAGTTTCAGATTTTGTTCTTTGACGTGGATTAGGAGTTTCCTCGTCTTTGGTTTCAGAATCTATAGCTAATTCTAAATTGTTTTTCGAGTTTCTTGTGGCTCGTCTGCTTTCTGCAGATTCAGTTACGAGCTTGTCTAACTCTTTTGTTCCTCTTAGATTAATGACGTTGGGGTTAGTATAAAGTACATTTAACAGCCAGTGTTTGCCTTTCTTACCCTTATAAAGCTTCCATTCTCTATTTGTGATACTTTAGCTAATTTTAAGATTTCATATAAAAATTGTGTAGAGACTTTGCTTCCCCAATGGTTAGCAAGTGGAGGGAAGTTTTCCACCGGGTTTAGTTCCTTTTCTGAATTTGTATTTTGAATTTCTAAACTTTCGGGATTTGTTACGTTACTCTTATCTGGGTTAGCATTTTCCGAGTTGGGGTTTAGATTTACAGACATTCAGTAAATTTAAAAATTAAAAACAGCACTTTCTACACCAATATAAAATAATATAATATTTTTTGTTTTTCACTTACAGATTATTCTATGTCTTAGCAATCGATGATATCTTGGGCTTTTTGTTTCTACGTTGTCCTGTTCACTATCCCAATTTCTGGTTGTTTGATTTTCAATCTGGCTTCCCAGTCTTTGGTCGATACGTTTTTATCGGATGCTTTGCGAATATTGAATTGTTGTTTCTTTGCCAAATACAACAGTCTCTTGTTTATATATTTTTGTTTTATTTGTGCCTTTAGGCGAAGTTGCTTGAGTGAGGGAGTGTAGGCTTCACCTCACGAGCTCGCGATACAAAAAATGTGTAATTATTTGTTTTACACTTTTCATTTACCTCTTTTAGTCAATCGAATTTCAATTCTCTATCTGTTGTGTTTGTTATCCCAGATAGTTATGAACAAACACACAAAATAAATACGTACTTTTACGTAATAATATTTAATACAAAATTGAAGTCACAATATGCTTCGGTTAACACTTCGTTATAATAAAATTTTTATACTTAGATAACCTCGCTTCTTTTGCGGATATACGTACTCGATATTTCTATATACTAATACTATACCTAATGTTGTCTCACCTCACCTTAGGGTGGACGACTAACTTGGTGGTGTGTAGGAACACCTACAGACTTTAGAGTTCAATGTAATAGAACTACTTTGAAGCTCTTCAGAAAGGCAAGTGAAGTTTTGGTGTAAATTGATTTACCAAGTGACTTCTTTTTGAGCCTAATATTGTTTACGTTTTCACAAAAGGTACCTCAGGTACATACCAAAATAGTGCTGACAGTTATGCTGATTAGTTGAATGTCTGCATAACTGTTAGCCTTATTAATTAGGTTACTAACGGAGGTAACGGTGAATATTTAGAAGAAATATTTGCCGTTAATTATTGAGTAGTATTTAGGTCAGCGAATAAGTTCGTCTGCCTAAATACGATGGAACACTATCCATTCTCCTTTACTAAGAATAAAAATTATTATTGATCAGCGCTTTAATTAAATACAAAATTCCAATATATTTTTGAAAATATCCCTTTATTAGTTTTGATATTTTCAAGGGTTGTCATTTAATTTGTTATAAAGTTGAATTCAATTTTTCTTTCCTCTAAAATATATTTGGCCTCCATAATTTTAAATAAATTGTTTGTTTACACAATTAAAATCAGATATAAACAATAAATTATCAATTTTCCATTCCTCTGTCAGTATGGTAATGTTGATTAAATTTTAGCAAAGTATATTTATAATTTTCTTTCCATCTACTTCCTCCTTAGGCAATTGTTATAATATGATATTTTCAGATATAAGGTAAATTATATTATTTTGATATTTTCACCTGATAAAAATTTAAATGAAGTTATTGTTTATTTATCACAGATACACAGTTCAAACAGTTTTTTATTTCAAAAGCTTTTCGTACAAAAAATTCAAGATTCTTACTATCTTTGATATGAGACATTAGCTTCATTTGAACGTTTGCAGTTTTTAAGTAATCTGTAAAATTTGCAAAAAAAAGTGCAGAAATGCGTTTAAGTGTTTGCAGCAATATGTTTAGCGCTTTTTCTGTATTTTGCAGTTTTCACAATCTGCATTTTGAATTACAGATGCTCTGAAGGTACTGTAAACTTTACAGATTTACAGTAGTTGCCATACACTGAAGAATTTGAATTCTATCAAGTGTTATCAAAACATTTTAGAAATTTTTCCTAGATGCTTGTTCATTTGTTGTGAGTTACTACTACTCTTGCATGTAATTTATTTTCATTTTGTGATAATAATATTTTTTGAAGAAATTTGGGGGAATTAAGAATTTGTAAATTTATTATCAAAAGCTATGAAACAGTTATATTTCTTCCATATAATTAATGTTATCCAGAGCAATTGTGGGAGAACTATTTATTGTAGAGAGTTGAAATTTTGTGGAGACATATTATTTGAATATTCTGTGAACATTTGACTGAAATTGTACATTTTTTTCTCAAGTTGTCACTGAAATTTGGTTGGGATTCTGTAATTATTTGGATGATACGAACTCAATCTAGTGGGGGAATTCCAGAACCAATATTTCCAGAACCAAACATTCGATTGTTGCTAAATTTTCAGAGAATCTGAAACTAAGGTATCTTGATATCTCAGAATAATTTCAGCTCAATTGTTCATATGGTTTTCAAGATATCGATGAAATTCTGTTCAAATACCTATGTTGAAAACGAAAACAAATGATATTGTCGTTGACATTTCAAATTTCCAATATTTTAATACTAACTTGACAACTGTGGTTCATAATGCTTAAAAATACAACCAATTTTAGTTTTGAATAAAGTCTTTATTAACTTGAAAGAAATTACTATGAAGGTATTTGGCCATTGATCGCATTTGTCATTAAAATATAAAATTTATGTCATCATCTCTGCAGAAAATTGTTTGATCGCTTCTTTCAGTTATCTGTAATATATGCAGAATACAGTTACAATAAAAACTATAACTTATTGTTGACTAAAAGTGCTCAAACAAACATATTTTATATCATGTTTTTAGCGTTAATAACAAAATATGATGATAGACAGAATGAATATCTAAAAAAAATGTTTGTTCCAGCCAAATTTATCATTGCATGTTAACTGTTATCATCCAGTTATAACTTACTGATGATGGATAGACTGATTCGTCATATTTCTGTTCAATGAATTTTCTCAAACTTGGGATAAATCTGGATGGTTTCTTCGAATCAAAAACACCTGATATGTGAATTTCAACAACACTGTTTATCTGGTTATCCAGAATGTGTTTATATGCATACATACACATAATTATATATTTAAATTGTCTTTTCATTCAATTTTAAGAGTATTTGTTTTAATTTATAATAGCCAATCAAAAGACGGATAGTTTGGGAACTTGTCTAAAAATTTTAAATTCAAAAAGGCACCATTTTAGGTGGATTCTACCCATCTTTGTACCTGATTCAAACACCATGTCAAATTTCACCCTTATCTGAAAAGAAATACGCCCTCCAGTTTGTTGACAAAATTTAATTATATCCAACATATATATATATTATATATCAACTTTTAAGGAGAGTGTTATTGGTGTCTGAGGACTGGAAAAAACTATAGTGAAATTTTCTCAAAGTTGTGACATTTTTGAAACAATATGTATAAAATTTGAAACAAATATTTATTATATTTTATTGTAGCATACTGCTAATTTGTTATGGATCAACCAGATGGTACTTTCGGTAGCGCTATTTTTGTTTTTATATTGGTCATAAAATGCATAATTTTGAAGGTCCATTTCTCCTACTCCTCCCTTTTTAAATTTTGACCTGAAAATTTATGGCCTAATTGTGCTTAATTTGTGCTCACCCTCTTCCTCAGATATAAACAAAAGAGTCTGGGTGCTGGAGAAATGTTAACCCCCCATTTTTAATTTTGACTCCAATCTTTGTATGCTAGTTGCGCTTAATTTGTGCTGTTAATTTTAGAATTTGGACTTATTTACTTGCAAAGATAGGGGCCTAAGAAATTCAAGCATCAGTTCTCAATTCCAAATTTTAAGTTGGAACTTTGCTAGCTAATTTGCTCAATTTGTGCTCTTTTGTGCTGCAAAATTAAAAAGGGGGTGATAACAAATTCCAAAATCGATGGCAAAAATTAGCACTAATTAAACCCTGTTAGTATGAAAAATTCTGGGTCAAAATTCAAAGTGGGGGCTGAGGGGAGACAATAAACCACAAATATTCTACTAAGAGAATGATTATCAAATTTTTATTTCACAGCACAAAATAGCACAAATTGAGCATAATTAGCTAGCAAAGTTCCAACTCAAAATTTGAAATAGAAGGCTGACACATAAATTTCTGAGGGTCCTATCTTTGTTAGTAAATGAGCAAAAATTCTAAAATTAACTGCACAAATTAGCACAAATTATACACAATTAGCATACAAAGTTTAGAGTTGAAATTTGAAATGGGGGAGCTAGCATTTCTCCAGCCCCTTAGATTCTTTTATTTATATCTATGAAAGGGGGTGAGCACTAATTCGGAAACTGATGGCACAAATTAGCATAAATTGAACACAATTAGGCCAAAAATTTTCAGTTCAAAATTTGAAAGGGGCCCAGAGAGATGAATTTTAATTTTAGAACAATATGTACGAAATTTGAAACAAATATTTATTATAATTTATTGTAGCTTTGGTGTGGATTTGCCCAATGGTACTTTCATTAAAGATATTTCTTTTTGTTTTTAGTCTGACTATAAAATGCTTAATTCTGAACAAATATTTATTTTATAATTGATTGTAACATTCTACCCATTTACATGCAGATTGATAGGATGGTATTTCCTTCCAGTCAATTTTTGTTTTTAATGGTTTCCAACTTTGTAATCACAAAATTCAAAATAAATATTCTTAATTGGGTTTTCTTTAGAAAATCTACTTACTACACTTAATACGGTATTAGCCACTAGGGTTGGGGGTGGGTACATTTTTTGTTTCATGATCTCAGGAAAATTTGGCACCAATAACTCAAATTTATATATGTATAGTCAATTTCTTGTTCCCATAGTACAGGTCGCAATTTTTGTCCCATAAACAGAAATTTAGTATGAACATTTTTACAAACTCAAGGACCAGACTTATTGATTTTATTACGGATTGGCTTGACGGTACTTCTGGTACCACCATTTTTGTTATTTTAGCTATAAAATGCTTAGTTTTGCACTAATAGCCACAACATTTGGAGTAAATATTCATTTTGATGCAACATGCACTCACACAACTTACACCTACACAACAAGAATTACTGTCGGATTTTTATTTTTACATATCAACCTTTCATGAATCCCCAGTGATACTCACACCTTTTTTTTTTAATATTATTGAAATTAAAATAAAAACATTACCAGTAAGATGGAGTTTGTCATTTTGATAGCAGTCTTATAAATGAACATTCCATCAGAAAAAAAGTTGACCTTGTATCTTTATAAACTCCATGTAAACATTTTACATGGATACAGCATTAAATACTCTTTACATCAAGGTTATGCTTCAATCAATGAAAAGTGCTACTTTCAACTAGCAAAATTTAAGTCTAAACATTGTCTTTCTGATCAAGTATTATAAACAATTTTTATACACAGGTTATATGGTAATAAGGTTGACTTTTTTTCATACACAACTTTAATCTATAAGACTGAAGTTGAAATGACAAACTCCAAACAATAATTGTAAAATTATACCCTTTCTTCTTTATTTTTGTCCATTAAAAAAAAATCACTTACCTCCCACCCTTAAACTAAAATGAAAAAAAAAAAAAACTTGAGGGGTGTTTGAACTTGCAACCTGTAACATAACAAACTCAATTTCCACTCATGACGCCACAGTTGCTGATTCTATATGTGGTGTGTTTGCACCATATTCATCATTTTGAAAGTACTTTACCCATCATTCAGAATATTTATGAGGCATTCAATTAATATTTTTTTGCTTACTGATCATTCACTATGAAAAATATCTCCCTCAACAAGGTTCAAAAGTGAGTTTACATGACTTGAGAATTGTTGACTGGCTGCGCTCATTTTGCAAACATTTCCTTGCATGTGAACAATCACCTTTGAAATTTGGTGCGTAATATACTATTTCTGTTTTTCTTTTATTCTTCTCTTCGTTAATCCTTCAACAGATGCCATACTTCAACAAATGCCAATTAAATTCATGGTGTATTTTTTTTCATGCACAATATGCACATTTTGATGTACTACTCAAGACATTAAGAATAGATTATAACAATAAGTAGTCTATTTTTACGGGTAAGAAGTGAGCATGCAAAAGGAAAGGATCATTCATATCCCTTTAGTAGTTTTCAAGATTATCTATTGTACACACACATACAGAACACTTTTAAAATCTACATTAGTAATATTATTATAATTAGTATAGATACAAATATAGATAGATTTAGAAGACGTATAGATAGATATAAATATAGACGTGAATTCGAGTTCTTAGGGCCAAAATTCCTCCACCACTAAGTCGTTTCATTAGATCAAGATTAAAAAGTAGATTTTAATAGAAAACCTACTGAAAAGAATTTACGCGAATGATGCTCTTTCATATTTATAAAGTCCGAAGGGAATGGGTTAACGAAAACCATCAATAAGAAAATATGTTATTTTTTCAAGTCAAAATTTTTTCACTCTATGCCCTTCATTAGCTCTGAAACTGCAAACAGAGGGAAATTCACTCATAAGCCGACTATAGGCGAATTTAGCAACATTTCCGGTACGAATTTCATGGGAAGTACGCATTTCACATGGTAATAACGATGACAAATGAAGAATGGTAGAAAGATGAGCGTTGCACATTCGTCACGCCGACTTACGAACATATTTTGTATTTTTTATTTATTTATTATGATGTATACTATTAATAGGATTCATTGTTCCCTTTAGCAGTCAAACAGATGCCTCAACTGCATTGTGTGATAGTTCATACGAAAGCTCATGAACTTTTAAAGTTCGACTTACAAACGGAAAGACACCTACCCAAACCTGATTGTTGCTAAAACATAAGAATCTGACACATGTGAAACCCTAATTATTCCCAAGAATCTAACATATTATCATCACTATAGCAATGGGGCAATGGTTTAAATATTGCTGGTAAGTTTTTGCCATTTAGTACCCAAAAGTTGTAGCGAATTTATTCGCAAAAGGTCCACCTTGAAATTATTAATATTTTATTATTATTATTATTATTATTACTAGCTGTATCCGTGCGAATTATTCGCACGGAATCGTACAAAAAAGGATATATGTACTGAGAGTGCTATATTTGTCCATCCGCTTTGACGCCATTAGTCTAGGCTCACATTTACTCTTTTTTTTCAAAATGTTCACTCCCTAAACGAATTTTGGAAAATATCATTGGCCTGACATATTCTGCGCTCGAAACTCTTTCGATTGCAACCTTTTTCAAAAACATTCGTCTATCCGTTTCGACGCAAACAGGAGAAATAGGATGTAACCTTACCGTATTAATATATATAATTTATTATTATTATTATTATTATTATTATTATTATTATTAATAATATTTTCCTTATTATTTTTTACAAAACTATGTAGAACTAAATTATCCTTAAAATTAATGACTGCCAAATAACATTCAAAGCGATAATAGACTGATGCACTCCTTTCATAATGTATACAAAATTTATACAGGGTGTTTGGGAAGTGGACGATGAAATTTCAACAGATGGTACAATAGACTCAGATGTTGAAAAATTAATGTTCAGCTCTGTCACTTTAATCCCACAACAAAACTTGCTAATTTTTTATGGTAACTTCATCGAAAAAGAACATAATTTCTTTTACAGAAAATCAAATTGAAGAGCATATCCTGCCTGGTCCAGAGATTGAGACCAAGAACAGCAAATTACACTGATCAGACCTGGTAAAAATTAGTAAGAAGGGAAAAATAAAAAAATAATAAATAGATTTTTATGTTCTTTTTAAAATTAATTTAATAGAAAACCCACAAAATACCGTTAAAAAGTGTATGTAAAATGTATAGAAAAATGAGCTCTTCAAAATGTCTGAATTAAAATTATATAGACCATTTAGACAAGTTGATACACCCCATAAAGCCAATGTAATAAAATTGTCATCATTTAGTAGTTGGGAAAAATTATCCCACTATGTAAGCACAAATGTCATTAGTTCTTCAAAGTGTAGAGCAGTTCAAGGAAACTGAATTGCAAACGACACTAGCTTTTACTTAGTGGGATAAAATGTTAAAACTGACTTTTGTGACGCTTTTTTATTAGAGTGCGTCAACTTGTCTAAATAGTCTATAGTATAAGTTTAGTCTGAATAATTGTTTCCTCTAAGGCTCTATGTACCTTACTACCTATCTGGCTTTGGTTTCCTATAATTTCATGTAAAAGAAAAAAATTAATTAGGTTAAAAACAAATTTTTAAAAGATAAGCTTTTTTTTTTTTTCGGGTTTAACTTCATACGAAATAAACATTATTTTGTTTCAGAAGGTTGGCTGCAATATTGATATATATTAAAATCTCAGTATAGTGAGTAGAATAAAATAAAATAAAAAATTTCAAGGATAAGCTTTTATTTAACTTAGCACTCTAAAAAGTAGAAAAATAATTTTTCATGACCTACTTAACTTATTTATTCTTGTAACACAAAATAAAAGCGCGGGGCAAACTTGACTCATAATTCTATATTTTCTTCTTTGTACAAAAAGAAACCTACAAATATTGTTGAAAAACTTTGAATATTAATATGAGTAGCCTACAGACTTTGCTCAACTATCATTATAAATTAAAATTTATCTCCATCCTGACCTAATTCTTACAGTAACATGTATTATCAATCATTATTATCAATATCCAAATTATCAAACAACTAATCAACAACCTCCAAATTATTTGTTTAAGACCCTTTTTCAGTAGATAGTTCTGTCTTCCCTCATCTACCAACTGGATTTGTATTCTAATTGAAATATTTCTTTTCTTTTGCCCCGCATTTTTATTTTGTGTTACAAGAATAAATAAGTTAAGTAGGTCATGAAAAATTATTTTTCTACTTTTTAGAGTGCTAAGTTAAATAAAAGCGTATCCTTGAAATTTTTTTTTATTTATTTTATTTTTGACTTTTTAGGAATAAAAAAATGTATAGGTAATTTGATTTACATCTTAATTTCAAAATAATTGTATCCTACTGTATTTGAATTTTAAAGTTAAATGTTAGTAAGAAACATAATTCGTACTAATCTGAGAATCAAAACTTTATTATCTTAATTATGAAAACTTAATTTTCAAAGTCTGTCCACTTCTGCAATTGCTTTTTTATTGGAAGGTTTTTTCCCAGTTAACTTGCTACAATCCAGTTTTTGAATTCAGAGTTCATCTAATGAGCTGATGCGACTGATAGAAACGTATGCCTGGCCTTCAGCAAATAGTCAGAGTGGTTTCGCTCTATTCTGAATTTTATGATACGAATTTTGGACCATTTTTTTGAGAAAGCGATCCACCCAGATTTTCCATAAAAAACTCGAGTTCTAGACTATCAATAATCGGAGTCATTTGAAGACATCGGTAAAATGTACACGACCTCTTTAACAAATTGAGAATTTCTCACAAATTCTCTTTGATTCAACAATAAATTAATGTCAATGAATTAATGCCGTTGAATACACGCGAACTCGTCGATGAATCAAAGAGAATTGGTGTGGAATTCTTTTTGATTTGTCAAATAAATAATGCCATTAAATGTACGCAAACTCACCGACAAATCGAACAGAATTCCTCACAAATTCTCTTCAAATCATTGACTAATTTGTTTGAATTGAACAACATTGATTCATTGATGAGTTCGAGTACATTTAATGGCATTAATTTGTCGACAAATTAAAGAGAATTTCTCACAAATTCTTGTCATACTAAAACAAGGACCTGACCTGTTGAATTGGCACAGATTGGCCTGACAATTTTTACCAGTACCACTATTTTTTTTGTCATTTTATCCAAAAAATAATTAATCTATACATATAAAAGAGAATGTATGTCTGTTTGTCTGTTATTCATTACTACACCATTCATCCGATGGCCATGAAACTTTTGGAAGTTGTTGAGTAAACTCCGAGAAGGTTTCTGGCATAATAGGAAAAAAAAATTTCAAAAAGTTGCCTAAAAAATTCCTAAAATATGTATTTTATTAAATATCAATATATCGAAAAACAATATTGCATCGATCTGGTGAAGAACATAATTACATAGCAAAAAATATTGATTTTTGTTGTATAGGTAGGAAAATTAAGAAAGAAATATACTGACTTTTTGGAGGAGTCGATTTTTTTCTACATTTTTCATACACTGCCGAACATAATTTTGGGGGAATTTTTTAATAATGATTGGAAAAATAACGAAGAAATTTTGTTTCCTGATTTTTTTTTCTTGTTTCCCTCACAAGTTTTTTTTCCGAGATTTGATCAAGGTAATTTTCTGTTCTCAGTCACAATCTGTACACTAGGCCATAAGGATATGCTCTTCAATTTTTTTCCCAGTAAAAGAATGCACTTTATCCTTTGATAGAGTTACAGGCAAAATATCGGCCGTTTGATATTCGATTGGAGGGACAAAACTGAACATTAATTCTTCCACATACCAAAATCATGACTTCAGCCGATCAGTATGCAACCATTACAACTTACACGGACGAAGTCTACAGTACTATCCACTGGAATTTTTTCGTCCATTCTCGTTCCTGGAACATCCTGTATATAAAACGTTACTGCTCAAGGGGATGAATTGGATAGACTGAACAATTTTGACCTTCGGTAAGACCGAATCGACTAACCTGACTAGCGGAACTTTAATCTTTTTGTCCAACCTGAATACGATACCTATTATAAATGTACGGAGACAATGAAATTTTATCAATATTGATAGAAATAGTCAAGATAGATTGAAGCACATTATTCCTAAAGTTGTGAAATCAAAAAAGAAATTATGAGATAAAACATTATTTCAATTTTTCAACGAACCCTAAAGAGAAAAATATAACTAATAATTATTCTAAAACATACTAGAAATAAGACATGAACAATCTGAGCAATCAATGCTTATAGTGAAAAAACAACTGGTTCTTAAAGTGGAAAAGTTGATGATTTTACGATGAGGAAAAATTGATGTCTACATAAGGCGAGTCATATTTTTTGTTGAATTTTTCAACACTAATGCTCAATAATCATTATATGAAAGGATGTTCCTTACAAACATTAATAGGGTGAAAGTTAACTTTCGAAGAGATATTATCAGAAAAAACGTACATGATTAAGTACGAATTGATCAATACGTTAATACACAAGGTATAATTTACAATTTTCTTCAAAATTTATTGCTATTTATTAATTATTAATTTCATCAGAATTTTGCAATCGAAAACAATGATCAGCTTACAGAAATTTTATTTATCGACAAAAATGCAGGACCGGATACTTTTCGGAAACACAATTTTTATATTAAAACAAAAAACGTGACAAAAACAAGGAAAGAGAAATGCTAGCACAATATAACTCCACTAGAAAAGTACATTTTGAAAACTCACAAAAATGTTGACTGACGACACAACTAAAAATAAAATGTAAATTTTCAATAAACGGAAAAAGATAATTTTTTGGGTAATTTTTCAATTTGAAAACCTGATAAAGCTTCTAAAATAAAGTATTCATTATAATTATACAAGATCAACTTAATAAAAGTTCCATAAAACAGAACTGTAGTAGCGAGACAAACGTCACAAGACAGTAGATGTAAAGTGTACATAGTCATATCCATACCAGCCGCCCCTGCTTCACTTATCTAAAATCTAATCTGATAGTGTGTTCTACTGTGATTACTGTCTATGATGGTAAGGGACAAAATTTAGAATTGGATTTCATTCGATCTGGATGGATGGATTATGAAAAAGAAAAAATCCATGTAGACTCCCATTGCGCAGACAGAAAATTTCAACACTAAACAAAAGCGCACATCAAGGAACACTTTCAGACAAGTAGAGATATAATTTCTGAATGTCCACACAACAAAGTGAGTGCCAGTTGAGGAAAAAAAAACTAACGAAGCCAGCCACTCCACTAGAAAATGTAGGATTTCAAAACTAACCAATAACAATTAAAATTGGCAACAGGTTAATATAGATAGATATTAAATAATGATTGTACCAAATCTCGTAGCCTTTACTGATTGAAAATTACCTATTTTGAACAAAATATCAAAATAAAATCGGATAATATATCAAAAGTACCATCCAGCTGATCCACACCACATCAATAGGTCTGGTTTTCGATTTGGTACTTACGTTCGTATCAAATTTCACACTATCGGACTAGAACAGCAATCTGTACAGAGGGAACAAGAAAATCTATACAAATAAATTTGAGGTTGTAGCTGAAGGACCAAAAAATTCCTTGGGTCATGAAACGAAAAATGCACAAACCTCCACCCCTACGTAGTGTCATTAGGAAAAAATTAATAAGAGGGTTTTCAGAGAAAACCTACATAATAAAAAGGGTTGAAGGTCGAATGACAAATTACACATATACACGCACACAGGGGCGTGTTCAGAAAGGTTATCAAGGAAGGTAAAAGTTTCACACCATCTGACCTCACATTTACACTACTCGGTAAACACAATCTGAAAGAGCTTGAGATTTCATTTTAATACAACGAATTATATAAAGTTACCTCGAGGAATTGTTTTCCCTGTCTCCAGAGTTGGGAAAAAAAATTACTCTTCCGAGTACAAAATTACTTTTCTGAACGTATCGAGTAACAATTTTCCCTCCCCGATAACCTTTCTGAACGCCCCCCAGAAGATGAAGAAAAATCAAAATTCCATAATCATCCATGTTTTTCCATTTTATCGGCCATCCGAACCTGGACCAAGTTCGTATAAATAGTTCAAGTGTGAAAAGTAAATTACCCGTCAAATAATAAACAGAAAAAAACGCAATATTTTGCAGCGAATCTGTTGTCGTGCAGAGAACAGAATGTCTACAGCTGGATCAATCCGTCTCTAAAGAACATTAATCTGACCTTGCTGACTGAAAATTTAGGCATAACGTTAAAGGAATAATTACTCGTTTTTTCACATAATTATAGGCTTCTCTTCGTTAACTATTTTTTCAACGACCTTCGACAAATGTAATAAATACAGTACTTGGAGCAAACTTCTGAATGCACAGAGAGAGAGAAAGGAGAATAGACTCGTAAAAATTAAGTTGAACATTCTCATTAAAAAGAGAGTAGAAATATTACATCCAGCTAAATCATCCGAAAAAAATTATAACCACGAGTAGAAATGGAAATTTTTAAATTAATTCTTGGAGAAGAGACAAGTTTTTACGTAGAACTGATTAAAGTTCTACGAAACGATAAGTTCCTCGAAAATGTTGTCGTCTTCATTCTAGATATTTTACTCATTCACATCATGTCGAGTGATTTCAAAATAAAATTCGTAATTGTTTCGGTCGCTACGGCAAAGCCATCTACGCAGGTAGAAATGTAAAATGAAACTAAACTTTCGAAAAGTCAATGACTTCTTAAATTCAGCACCAATTCGTATTCAGTTCAAAGAACAAAAAAATGTAATAGGTACACAAGACAAGAATAAGATCGTAGATTACCAAAAGATCTAGATCAGCGACTGTATAAATCCATCCTATCGAACTAAAATAAAAAATCTAAATCGTACAATATTATTCATAGGTACATTCTATTAGGAAAAATGTGGAATTAGTTTTCTAAAAAATCTGTTTTATTTTTCACGGTCGAATTCGAAATTAACTTTACTTCCTAAAGAGTGCGAAACTTTCTAATTCGACACGCCGTGGTGTATCTTAAGATCAACAAATGGGCACAAGCAGACTGGACCTCAGACTAAAAAAGCCTTCAAAAACTAAAAATAATACATTTATGGGCCTCCATGCTTATACATAATATATAGGTTCACAAAAAATGTTTGGTAAAAAACAAAAAAACCTGAACTCTTTAAAACATTTGCTGACTGTGCTTACCCACTGGGATACGCCGCTGGGCGACTAGGTTCTGATGAAAAGTTATTTTCAAAAAAAATGATCGAGTCTACGTCACATGTTACAGGCGTCTAATAATTTCCTTCTAATCGGAATATTATTTCAATTATTCTATTCTGCGATACTAAAATTATTTATGGTTTTGATTTGAATATTCGGACTTTTCAGACTTCGATGAATGTTTTTCTACAATTAAAGAACATACTAATGAATGAGGAGAGGAGATTTTTGTGAAATTTCATTTAGTTATTATGAAAAATATTTTTCTGAGCTCCAACAGTATGGAAAAATGAATAAACAGTAGGAATTCTATGAATTTTAGATGAAAAATTCACCGATTGTGATGAAAATGAACATTATAAAATCTGTAACATGCATACATCAGCATCAGTCAAGTCAAAATAAATATCAGAAACATTTGAAATAGATTAAAAAAAATAGTACCGACTTCAAAAAGAAAAAAAAATGAAAAATGAAAAATGCACTAAAAAGAGAAAAATAATTCTTTTAAAATTTCTCCTGCAAGATCTAAATCTAGGGACTGGAATTATTAAAGTCAGTACTAATTAAAAAGTTTTGTCATATAACTGGAAGGAATTGATGTAGATATAAAGCCTACATAGTAGAGGAAGCGAGCGCCGACTTCAATAATTCCAGTCCCTAGATCTAGATCTTGCTGGAGAAATTTTAAAAGAATTATTTTTCTCTTTTAGTGCATTTTTTATTGTTTTTTTTTCATTCGGTTCTATTTTTTGAAAAAAATTTTTTTTAATGATTTTTTGTTTCTAGCGTTAGCGGTAATATTACTTTAAAATCAACAGTTTTTTTTTCATTTCAAGACAACTCCAAAACTGCCTCATCGATTTTACAAAAAAATTTAATGGGACCACCATGGGATCATCCTCTATCATTCAAAAAAAAGTTCATCAAAATTGTGCTCAGGTTGAGAAATTATGTTAGAACAAATTAAAAAAAATAAAAAACATATATATACTAATCTAATTGATAACCTCCTTCTTTTTTTGAGGTCTGTAAAAAATTAATAAATTCAGAAATAAATTAATAAAAATCCTAAATAATCATGTTTTACTTTTACTGTGTATTTTTAGAATATTCGTTATTTTATTCATTTCTCACGAAACATGATGTAAGGATATGAAAGGTCACTTTTTAATTCATCATTACTACTAAAGCCTCAAACATTGTGTCCAACTTACTATCTTCCCATTATATTTGAATTTTAATTATAAAAATCACTGATGTCGAGCCACTCAAATTATTCTAACAACTTTCTGGGATTTACGGAGCATTTCAGAACTTTATTGGGCGCGTCAAGTACCTCATGGTTCGAGAAATAACTTAAGGTCAAAATCTAATTGATAATTTCTTGGCAACACATACTTGATTTCATTCTATACAGAAAAAACGCTACGAATTTAGATGTAATACTTTAGTCTTTCCAGGTAAGTCTCGAGGATAAGAGGTACAATACTCTACAAATCGAATTATAGGACCCTTCCATGAAAGAACCATATCGTTTCCCTATTCAAACATTATTATGAGAAGAGAAAAATTCATCCAAATACGTACTGAGGTTAACGTAAGGCTAATTTTGAGATTTAAGGAGCTCAATTCTCTGCGATTTTGATCTAAAAACATAAATTCAATGCAGAGATAATTACAGTAATTATTCCGAAAAAGCAGGCAGAAGAGATAGAATAATTGCGATTTGAGGTCTTAGAAGGTAATTTGAACAATTTATCAAGAAAACTTTATTCGATTTTGGGTTTTTACCAGCCATAATCGAATCAATGAACAACCGTTCCATCTGATATTTTAGACTTGTGGAACAAAAAGTTACAGAAAAATACTTCCATATACGTACAAAGTACGTTACTAATCATTGGATTCGACGATTTAGAATAATATTTTCCTCTCACAAATACCAGTCAAATTGAGCAGCACTACAGTAGACACCAGCATACACAAAAATCAAGATTATTTTATCCTTCATAGCGAGAAATGATAAGAAAGAATTTCTGTCAATTTACCTTGATAGTTTTGTACTTCTTTTTTGTTGCAGTATTCAGATCTTCGTGAACCTTGTCCAACAGCCAAAGCAGAAATTCTTGAGCATCGTGTTGATTATTGCCTCTATACTGACTACCGTATTTATCGACAACAACTTTGAACTGATTCGATATATCCGGATTGTACTGGCAAGACCATATCGACTTCAAAAGAATGGCCAACTGTTCAGTTACTTCACCCTTTGTACCATACTTCTTAGAATTTAACTTATTCCTTCTTGATAGGTCAATTTTGTATTGATCCAGCACAAAATACTCGGCTAAAATATCCGTATGGCTTAAACATTGTAATACAGCATTAATGAAACATGTGTTTCCGTGATTTCGTAATCCAATTACACCAGGAACTTTATCACCGCGCACGAACGATGGGCGTACTGGAGGTACACGAACATCATTATGGTAAATATCGGAAGAGGATAAAGATAGAATATCACTAAGCTTAGAATCAGTACATTCGTAATTCGGATAAACGGTATTTTTTGGATTAATACTAAAATTACTCATTTTATGCACCATTTTGTTAATTAATCTGTTGATCGACGTTGAATTTAAGAACCCCAACTTTTTAGGTTTATCTGCGGTGTTACATTTATCACTGGTGGTTGAATCTTTTCGTTTGGATTTACGTTTGCTAATGCGGTTGGGTGTGCAGTTTTTTTTCAACGAAAACGTCCGCTTTAATTTGTGTTCCACATCTTCTAATTCTTGATCATGAGACATCATAGAACTGTGAATTGTATTTTCATCTTGAACAGACGGTAAACTTGTAGCCGATATTATTTCAGACATCGGAAGAAAAATTTGAACTATCGCGATCAAACGAACCGAAATTACATCTTGGCAGAATCACGAATACGAACTCACGAAACCAACACATTTATACATCTCAAATCATTATGAATTACAGACGGACAGGCAGAGCTGTTGAGTGGGAAGATTCGACAGAAAATTAATATTATCAATTCAAATACACAACGAAGTGAAAAAAGAAGGAAATCGTTGAAGAATAACAGACTGACAAGTGACAACTGACAACGACGATGGAATGGAATAGACGATACAAATCTCCGAATACACACAATCCCACGAATTGAAAATTGAATGCTATACTTCAGTTCAACACTCACAGTACGGTCTGACGATGGCAGTGAAGACTACAGTTGTCAATTGCCCATTTTGTCCAACTGATCACTTCACTTCTATAAAATTACAAAATATACCAATACATACAATACACCTTTTACGTTTACACTTATCTATTAACGACAATCTCCTCTTCGTCTGCCACCGAGTCGTGGATAACAAAAATTCACATGCAGAGCCATGCTCACACTTTTTACTCCACTTAGGCACTCAACGCACGAAAACCAGAGCATGTTCGTCCCTAGATGAAAAGTATATATACTTCACAGTGTCGCCAGATCATAATCTTCAAAAATTCTCATTTTTAAAATAAAAATTCTACACAAAACCACACCTCTTATATGTATTGGCATACATCTTTGACTATATACATAATGGACTGCTAATACTGATAAAAAGCTGTGTTCAAAACAAACAGGCGTATCCCTGTTCAAAATGTTAGTTCATTATCAAATTTATTAATACTTATTGTCTTTTGTCTTTTCCTTTGACTAGGTCTCTTCTTACCACAATTATTGCTTTTAATTACAAATTAAATCGGTAATGTTGTAGTTTTATAAAACTCAGAAGTTCAAAAATTTCAGTTAAATCAATTTAAAATTTGATTTATTGATGCATAAAAATAATCTTTTTTGTTGCTGTATGACGAATGTTTTTATCTACTTGCGAAATATTCTTACAAATATGTCTAATTCTAATTGCTATTAATTCGGTTAAATGCGGATCAGGTAGCTCTATGTTTTTAAACAGCAAACCAGTAAACTAACATTTTGAACGGAGATACGGGTGTCTGACTCAACTTCACCGGTTGTTCATTAGACTCTGTGTTATTCTTATCAGTATTAGCAGTCCAGTATGTATATAGTCAAAGGCATACATCAAATCACTCTTTTTTTGTTTACATTCTGTGTCTGTATGAGTTGACGACACTCCTTATTTTTATCAGTAATTCTGTTTGCATAAAAGGTTGCTTATCTTCTGGAGGGCATTCAGAAATATAACTCAGGGTGATGGGTGCGCAACCATGGTTGATTATCACATGGCTGAAAATTAAAACAGTTGTCCATTAGGCCACACCCTTTCCCAAATGACTCAAGTTGATGAATGGTTGTCCCTTGGTTGTGGTGGACAACCAAGTTATTTCTGATTGCAAATAATGGTCAACCATGACCTCTACATAAATCTTTTATCATATTCAAATGTTTTGAATTAACTTACTTTCAATAGTTGACATTACAAATTGATTTTTGTGAGAATTTTAAATTATATTGTGTCCCAAATTATATAAAAATGAATTATAATTTAGCTGTGTTTGACAGGATTACACTAACTTACACCAGCCTACATCAGTAGAGATATTCCACAAATATTCAAGTAAAACTTGGCGTAAAGTCATATAACATTCTGAAATTTGTGGAATCGCCCCCCTGGTGTAGGTTGATGTAAGTTGGTGTAGTCCTATCAAACAGAGCTATTGTGTCAAATACTAGATCAGGAATCCCATCTATGTATGATGACAATATTCTTGTTCAACATAAGGATAATTTTAAGAATTAACATCCATTTCATTTCTTGATCAAAAAGAGAGCATAGCACTTCAGTAGATTTTGTTTTGTGTTGTCTTAGTGGATAATCTGTTGGGGTGCCCGTACACTGTAACAGAAAATTGAGGTTATGCAGTTCAACTTGACTCAGCTTGTGAGAATGATGGCAAATTATATTATACGTTAGCTCATTATTCTCACAATATAATTGTTGTGGTAACACTGACCCGATACATATTATAATCTGTGATATTTTATATTTGTAACACAACTGTGATAATATATTTTTGTGACCTCCTTGTCACTTGTAAAACGTTGATTAGTCAACATCTCATCCATCTTAAATGGAAAATACATATTCGTGAATCAAATAATTTAAGTTCTTATTTATGTGTTTATAAAGTGTTTTTCTAGTCATTGTCTAATGCCATTGTTTATTTAAAGTCAGTCATCAATATTTATCGTCATTTGGTCCGTTGAAACATCAAATTTCTTCACAGGTTATGGACCCAGTTATCTGGTCTTCAACATGGCCGCTATTGTTATAGTTAAGCAATGTTATGCTGTTGAATCCTGATCGCTTCCATTCAAGTAGATACCATGTTTGTTAATTTATATTTTGTTCTCTAATACGTTCGCCTCTAATCATTCCTGTGATTTCGATCATCTTGTTTCGTTGGTCGACGTATCTCTGTGTTGCTGAAAATAGCTGTTTGCTGCACAACTGATTGTCTGTTCTTTTCATCAAAGTGGATGTCAAGAAGGTGAATTGTATTGAACCATTCAATGGGCATAATGGAAGAACATGGAAGTTTCAAATGGAGCTGTTACTGGCCAAGGATTCTTTGGGTAATTTATTAACTGATAGCTTGCCGACTGTTCTATTGAAACTGTTGCAAAACATTTTGGTGTTAAAAATTGTGCACCTACATACACACCTATTGATCCAAAATTCCAATTGGAGAGGGATCTGAATGCGTGTGATAAGGATTTAAATAATGATTATCAACAGCTTGTAGGATGTCTTATGTATTTAATGCTAGAGTCATGGCCTGATATTTGCTTTGCAATATCATATTTTAGCCAATTCTCTAGTTGTGTCACAAATGAGAACTATAAATATTTACTTAGGGTCCTCAAGTACTTAGTAACCACAAAGAATAAAAAATTAACATATACAAACATAAACATAAATAACAATATATTAGAAACATATTCCGATGCCGATTGGGGCAACTGTATAACCACTAGGAGATCTATCTCAGGTTATTGTGTCTTTGTTTATGGCTCACTGGTGTCCTGGTCCAGCAAAAAGCAGCCAACTGTAGCGTTGTCGAGTACTGACAGTGAGCTAATTGCCATATGTGATGCCACTACTGTTAGATGTCAGTAGTTGGTACTACTGCAATCAAGATCTCCCACAGTCAAGTTCTCGTCGTTTTTATCTGTGTCTTTTCTTCTTTCTGTTTTTCTGGTCAAGAGGTGACGCTCACTCAACTTTGTTGTTTCCAATATGGCGATACCATATTAATATGTTTCATTCTTATAATAAATTAGTTTTTCTATTATGATAGTGTTCAAGTTCTTTTTATGAGTTAAATCAAGCAAATTTACGTTTAGAACTGAAATAGTTGCTCGTAATTAATTTCTCTTCTAGATATAAAGACTACCGAATCGATTTGGTTTAAATACCTATTAACTGACTTTTATATTTAAATAAATGAAAAAGCAGTGATTTACGAAGATAATCAAAGCTGTTTGGCACTCTTGCATTCTGGAAAATGGAATACACACAGGTCCAAACATTTAAATGTTAAATACCATTTTGTATGTGACTGCGTAAAATAACTGAAAGTTTGTCAAATGTAATATATCGCGTAGATGCTGGTTATTAGAAGAAAGAGTCAAATTTATTCCATGTTTCCAAATTACTCCCCTTTGTTTCGTAATTTTCTCAGGTATGGGGATGTAAAATACGTGTACGTATTTTAGAGATGGCTGGCTATTTCACGTCCGTCTTATCATTTCCATAGTACGGCAGAATCGAATGTATCGAGATTTAGCTGATAAGACAGGACTGTGTAACTGCAAGTAAATTTTTATTTGATTTCATTCGTGTGCTGTGGTTATAATGTAGACGATCAAAACGTTTCTTTCTAGTAATTTTCTGCTAAACTATGTAATATGACAATCTAAGATTTAAGTAATTTTGTAATCGAGTAATGAACTTTTTAATCTTTGTATTTCACTTCTTTTAGGTAAGTTGAAATAAGTTTGATGCTAAGTATGTAAATTATCTGATTCTTAAAATATATTTACACTTCTTTTAGTGCAATCGAGATATTGTTCATATTTCATTCAAAAGCTGCAAAATTACTTACAATTTGTATATAACAACTTCGCAACAGTTGGATGATGTATTCACAAAGGGCTGCCCGAAGTCTCAATTTAATAAATTTTGTGAGATGTTGAATTTAATGTAATTTTTGGTATTTGTTTACCATATATGTTGAAACTTTTTATTATATTTTTATTGTTGACTGATGTCATTTTGTTTAATGACCAAATTATTGTTTTATGTCTTTTGCTGATTATTTTTAAGTGTCACGTCATATAATTATAATTCGAGGAGGCGTGTGAGAATGATGGCAAAGTATATTGTACGTTAGCTCATTATTCTCACAATATAATTGTTGTGGTAACACTGAACCGATACATACTATAATCTGTGATATTTTATATTTATAACACAATTGTGATAATATATTTTTGTGACCTCCTTGTCGCTTGTAAAATGTTGATCAGTCAACATCTCATCCATCTTAAATGGAAAATACTGTGAGAAGATAAGGAAGAAATCAACGGATCGAGACGACTAAAAACATATGAAACGAACCTAAACTAAAAACGACATCGAACAGAGACTAGACACACACATTACGAACACATAAATAAAAACACAAGATTCACTAATTACGAACTTTTATTTCCACATTAAGAGTAGTGGAGTTGTTAACAACATGAATATTAAAAGGCGACTAGAGGCGTATGATTACATAATATCACAGTCAGGTACAAAACACTAAAAATCACAGATCACAAAAATATATCGACAGTGTTGCCACCACAAATGATATGTGAGAATAATAGTCACGAGTATAATTTAATTTGCTATAATTCTCACAAATACATATTCGTGAAACAAATAATTTGAGTTCTTATTTATGTGTTTGTAAAGTGTTTTTCTAGTCATTGTCTAATGCCATTGTTTATTTAAAGTCAGTCGTCAATATTTATCGTCATTTGGTCTGTTGAAACATCGAATTTCTTTACACAGCTACTCCAGCAATGCTCGATATGTTAGTAGTTTCTGATTCAGAATTAATCAGTACCAACAATGTTCCTGCTGTTACCAAAAAGGGTGCTACAGTTGATGAATCAGAATCAGATGATACTACTATCGCAATATTACACCCAAAAGGAAAAATGATTCAGTCCTCACAATTACCTCCAACAGTCTTAGTGGTGATTCAACAGTAACAGTTGCAGTATCTAATACTTCTGGTGATAGACAATCAGTCTAGAAGTACAAAACAGATAATCTGACGAAGAATTACATCGACAACCAGACTTACCAAGTACCTTGAATTGCAAACAATTAATTATTTCAATGCCAGAAAATATTCTGCAAACAAAACATAAAAATATTAGTAAAGAACGCATTAGCATGCAGGAACGTATGTTCAAACCCCCTAAATACTACTAAAATAGCACAGGGTAATACAATGCACTCGTACACAAAACATTCTAATATTGATTCAAAAAAAGAGGATCAACTACTATTTGAGAAATGAACAGCAGAAGCGCGACTACAAGAAGAACTCAATGTTAGATATGAAGAAGAAATTGTTAACATTAATGACTCACCTTTACACAGTACATCATATCATGCAGCTGAATTAGGTGATGATATATGTACGTCAACAGGACCTCTGTGGAAATGAAAAGATGTCTTAGAGCTCATTACACTGTTCAAAGATCCTGGGCATCTATTCAAATATACAACATGTAATAATTCTAAGGTTTAGCAACAGATTACTTCAAAGTTGATCCCACAACTTTCTACAGCACAACTCTGCTCGGATATAACAATTACAGCCACCTTGGTTATGATGACTGGGCTTATAACCTGTGAGAGAAAGTGAACACCAAATTGAGAGATTTCAGCACGATCAGAAACAACAATCATAAAGGCAAAGGATATTGAATAGGAACCATTATTAGAAACACTCAAAAATGTAGTTGACACATAAAAGAATAGATTCAGTAGAAGATCTCAATTTATTTCATGTTCACATTACAACAGTGAGAGATCAACTGACTATCAGTCACAGACAAGTATATGGTCCTAGCTATTAATAATAACACAGATGACAATAACATCACAGGCAAATATTATGAGAATATGATAATGTTAGGAGCATATTCTTACACTTTTTGTTCATCTAACCATCCAAATTCTCCACCAGCAGCTTCTTCAACCTTGTCTAACTGTCCAGCAAAATTGTTTCTCACATGACAACGATATTGCTGAACCTCACATAACTGTTCTTTTTGTGTAGAAAATGATAAATATTAATATTAACGTACGGAGTGACGATGACATTTAAAAAACGTATATTACAATAATAATTGTGTGAGAAATGATGAACACCAAAAGAGAGATTTAACCACAATTGCACAACGAACACATTGGCAAACAATGTTAAATAAGAATCATCATTAGAAACATTCATTATATGTTGACACAAAAAGCTTTATATTTAGAAGAGAAATTAATTACAAACAACTAATTCAGTTCTAAACGTAAATTCACTTGATTTAAATCATAAATAAAACTTGAACACTATAATAGTAGAGAGACTAATTTATTATAAAAACGAGACATACTAAAATAGTGTCGCCATATTGATTATTACAAAAGTGAATGAGCGTCACCTCATAACCAGAAAACAGATTATGATAAAGTAACACAGATAAAAACGACGACAACTTGACTATAGTACAGTGCTGCCAGTGTTACCACCTATTGGTATCTAACACCCCCTTCCAGGCCAGTGTCGAGCTATTTTTATTAAACATCTTCATGGACAATTTTCTTGAATATCACAGGAACTTGAGAAATCACAGCAACTTGAGGAACTTGAGTATACTTAATACTAACAAAAAGAAACGAGTAAGACGCTCCAAAAACAAAAACAAACTCAAATTTTTAAACTTTGGTCAAAATAACAAAAAAAAATTGAGCAAATAAAATCACAAAATTAATTGACCAGAAAGAAAAATGTCATAATAAACAAACAAAAGAAATGAGAATCGTAAATTAATATTAGGTAACGATTCACCTGAAAACAAATTAATATTAGTATTTTCAAATAGAAATAATACTTAAAAATAATAAGTCTTCCTGAAATAGAACACATAATTAAACAGGAACAAAACAAATATAAAATATAAAAGTATCTGAAAAAAAAAATACATTTATTAATTATTAATATTACTCTTGATTGAGTGTTCGAGCTCATCTTGATGGAATACATCTGGAACAATAAACAGATTTATTAGTATTTCATCAAATTACATAGATGAGTTCATCAGTTTGCTTGAAATCAACTTGGTCATGATAATAAAAGGGACTTGATTTTATAAAATGTCGACTCTTGAGAAAAAAAAATTAATTTACTTGAACTAAACTTGTCATTATTTCTTGAGGTTAGAGTCAATATTATATCATAATTTTGAGTCTAGATATCGATCAATGAATTATATTCAGCAAACCAGGAAAATACGAAACTCATACCCAATTTGGAATTATCCGAACTTGACTAATTATTTTCTTGATTCTTGAACTTGAAACTTGATTTACTTGACTGTTAAGATTATTCTCAAATTTATACAACTTACAAATTTAGAAGAATATCTTCTA
Organism: Ericerus pela; assembly: GCA_011428145.1. Classification (NCBI taxonomy): domain Eukaryota; kingdom Metazoa; phylum Arthropoda; class Insecta; order Hemiptera; family Coccidae; genus Ericerus; species Ericerus pela. The sequence continues at coordinate 70,797 of WOFM01000887.1, forward strand.
TTTATGAATAACAGAAGTTTAAAAAATTTTCATTTATAAATAACAAAAATTTCATTTGCTTGACTTGACTTGAACCATATAGATGGTAACTTGATGAATTAAAGTGTTTTGGATATACTTGAGTGATTCTCTTGACTTATCTTAATTGCTTAAGAGTTTTTCACATAAAAACTCATGTTGCTGAGCCATGAGTGGTTCTTTTAAAATATCAGAAACTTGATTATTTGTTGATACGTGAACTATTTTGAGTAGGTTATCACAAACATAATCTTTTACCTTGAGATATCGACATTTGACATGTTTAAGTTTACCATGATTATAAAAAATAGATAATAAGTTACAGGTAGACTGATTATCTTCAAATACGGAATCTTGAGTTTTAAACTGAGGAAAAGTTTCCTCAGTTAAACTACTACAGTATAGCATATGACTTGAGGCAACAGCAACAGCTACAAACTCAGCCTCAGTAGTTGACTCAGCAATTATGCCTTGTTTTCTGCTGCCTCAAGCAATTGTATTACCAAATTGTTTAATACAATAGCCAGTAGTTGATTTTCTTAACTAGTCTGCTGTGAAGTCAGCATCAACATACGCAACAATATTTTCATCAGGACTTGAGTATGTTTAACCTAGTGTTGGAGTGTGTTTGACTTAGCAAAGTACGATGTAACTCCGTAGGTTTTTCTTGAAATTGAGATAAGAAACTTACTGCAAAAGAAATATCTGGGCGAGTAGTATTAGCAAGATATAACAGTGACCCAATAGCCATCCTATAAGAATTATGAGGAGGTAGGGGTTTTTTTTTTTGAATTTTTGGAAAATTGGAGAATGAATTCATTGGAACTAACCATTCGCCACAATTTTCTAACTTGAATTCTTGAATTAGGGTTTTGATATAATCCTCTTGATGTAGACAAAGATTACCAGTGTTATTGTTAATTTCAATTTGGAAACCGACATAACAACTTGGAGAACCTAAGTTCTTGACTTCAAAATTTTCTTGGATGGACTTGATAGCATCTTGAACAACTTGATTGCTAGAGCCCATAATTAAAATGTCGTCAACATAAGCCAACATTATGACAAAATTACTGTCACTTGATTTCATAAAAATGCAGCCTTGCCGTAATAATGGTACAAAACTCTTACTCTTGAGAATTCTTGAAAATTTTACATATCATTTCCTAGGTGCAGTAGCTAACCCATACACAGTTTTATTTAACTTGATTGCATATAGTTTATTGTCGAGATCAATACCCTGTAGAAATGGGAATTTTAGTTCATTTTGCAGATTTAGTTCATTGAGTCTGCTTCACTAAAGTGAACTAGTTTACTGAACTAGTTCAATTAGTTCAGTAGTTCAGTAACGATCACTTCAGTCAGATGATTCATGATTGGCTCATATCATTTAAATCAACTGATTTATTATATGATATTATGATTGACTCGTATGCATAAATTCATGCTAGAACTATTGGTTAATTGTTTGACCCACTCATTGACTGCTACTTACTTCAATTACAGTTTGATCAACGGATCAAGTAGAGTAGACTGATAAGAACTGAACTATTAAAAAAAAAGAACTAATAAACTAGTTCATTTAGAAGTGAACTAAATGATCAATTAGTTCACTTCTAGGATTTGTTCAAAAGAACTAACTCGTGAACGAACTACCCATCACTAATACCCTGAGGTATTGAAGTATATTTATCTCGATCAATTTCACTATTAAGAAAAGCAGTCTTGATATCTAGCTGTGTACCTAATTCTTAACTTAAGTTTACACACCAAAGAGAAGAACCAACAAATTGTGGTTGCAGTTGCAGTAGGTGAGTATGTATCTTGAGTAGTATATTTTTCTTGATCAACAGCACCAACTATTACAAGACAAGCTTTAAAAGCTCCATCAGGCTTAATGGTAAAAATCCACTTCCACGGAAGTAGTTGATGACCTTTAGTAGATGATTTTGGGACAATACGCCAAACTTTGTAACAGTTTAGTGACTTAATTTCTTGAATAATTGCTTCCTTTTATTTGGGCCAGTCGGGTGATTTTAATGTCTCTTTATACGATTGAGGTGCATTAGGAGAAGAAACATCTGTTTCAACTCTTTTATTATTCGCATCTGAGATACGAAGAATTCGCACAGAGCCATTAACCACTTGACTTTCTTGACATAAATCCCAATTATAAACAATTTTGATTATCTCATCTTAGGAACTACTTTCATCAACTTGAACTTGAACAATGGGAGGAGCTATATCTTGATTAGGACTTGGACTTGAATTTACTTGATTTTCTATCAAACTATCATTACAAGCAATGTTAGTAGATAGAGAATTATCTTGATTTTCAACTTCAGTTAAATTTTCATCAGGAAAATCTAATTCTTGGTTACTAAATTCTTGAATAGTTTCTTGACATTCATTAATTGCATCCCAAAATGTTTTATTTTTGTCAAATTTGACATTACAGGAAATGTTAGTCTTTTTAGTAGCAGGATTATATAAGATATAACCTGTTTTAGTGTACCTTACTAAATATTATTTAGTACTAACTATATCAAATTTTCGACCAATTGGTTGATTTTCTTGAAGTACATAAGCCAGACAGCTAAAAACGTGAATACTTGATAAATCAGGCTTATTACCGTAAAACATTTCATAGGGTGTCTTGAAATTTAGTGCTCTATGTGGTGACCTATTATATAAATATTCAGTAGCACCAGCAGCTGAGCCCCAAAAGGAAGTGGAAAATCCACTCTCTTGAATTAATGACCGAATCTTGACTTCAATAGTTCAATTAGCCCTCTCTACAGTACCGTTATGTTCACTAGTATAAGGACCAGAGGTTTCTCTCTCAATTCCTAAATTTTCAATTAATAGATCAATGGCTTGATTAACAAATTCAGAGTCATTATCATAACGTAAAGTTATACATTGACTTATTGAGGAAATTGAGCCTTAATTCTCTTGACATACATCTTGAAAAACCTAATCACTTCATACTTTTTCTTGAGTACAAAAATACTAATATAACGAGTATAATCATTTAATAATACTAGTAGATAAATGTTTTTCTTGATAAAGGTAGAGGGAGAGATAGGGCCAATATCATCAGTGTGAGTTGATTCACCTGGTCTTGAGGCTCGTTCACGATCTTTATCGAAACTATTCTGAGTCATTTTTGTTTGATTACAAACTTGACAATCTTGAAATGTGTCTGGACAAATTATTTCCGGGACACCAAAAGCAACAGAACGAAGATGATACAAATTTGGGAAAGAAATATGTCCCATCCTATGATGCCAAATATTCCCTTCATTCACCAATTTTAATCTTTATTCGTCACTAATTATTTTCTTAACCTTTTGAGTTTTTATTTTACCAGTTTTTGTACGATAAACAGGTAAAGAATTCAATTTATTAATAATATTACTTGAATTTTCTTGACTTGATACCCCCTTTGAATCCTACACAATTTTACCAGAATTTGCCAAGTCGATATTACCTGATTTATTTTGTTGATTTTTACTTAACTCCATTTTATCAAACTCGTTGATCCAGGAGTCATCAATATCAGACCCATCAGTAGCAACATTAGACCCATCAATTTCAGACCTACTATTGTTAGATGATTTACTTAATTTGGGGGACTTGACTTGACTTTTATTACCTAGACCACTTTGATTAGCAATTTCTGACAAACTCAGATCATTAGTATACTCAGATAATAAAATTGATTTACCTTTGAATATTCTGGATAAAGCCTTCTTGATGTTCTTGACATTTTTATTCAAACTTGACGGGACAAATTGATATTTATCTTAACTTGATATGATCTTATTTAGCATATTATTTGACCCATCTTCTTGCCTGTGAAAGGTAACTTGATTAGACTCGAAGAGTAACTTGATATTATTATCATTAGCAAATTGTTTAACACTAATAAGACCATTTGCTATACCAGGAACTATTAAGACTTTTTTTAGTACAAAGGTAAATATTTTTGAAGATGATTTGTGATTTAGAGTAAATAACACCATACCCTCACCCGTAGCTTTTAAGATACTATCTTTACCAGCTTGTCCCAAAGTTTTCTCTTTTGGGTAAGCTCGATAGTTCAAAACTTGGTGATGGTGAGCTACAGCATTATTTGTGGCCCCACTATCAAGCACAAAAATATCAGTGTCTTGACTTGAAAAATCTTGATTTTGAGAATCTTTATTACTAATAACATATAAATTAATTAGAGATAACTCACTTGAAATTCTATTAGCATCCAGTTGCGGCACAGGGCAATTGTGAGTGTCCTGACCCGGTTTCTGACAGTGGTAGCACACCTTTTTGTTACCATTGAAGCACTTGTCAGCAGTGTGTCTGTTCCAGCTGCAATCTTTGCATCAAACTTTCTTGTCTTGAGGCTCCTTCTGGACATCTTGATTTGTCTTTGTAAACAATGAAGGGGTTGTCTTGACACTTAATTTTGTACTTGATTCGTCGAGAGTTTTATAATTTAAAGTACTTGACGAAGAAGTTGACATTTACTTGATAAAGGAGTAGAGGGAGTAGATGCTGCCTTTCTTGAATATTCTTGACTTTTTGGAATATTTTCTAAAGGTTTGGCAGATGTCGACTTCTTCCTCTCTACATAATCCAATAAGGATGTACGTAGCATCTCCTCTGACAAGTCTTCACCAGCTTGCATACATAATGTATCAATGACCGCCTCAAAGGAAGAATTTAATTTTTGAATTAACTTGATAAGCCAGAAGGAGGGTGGAAAAACTTGATTAAATTCCACAAAGCTTCGTCGAGCAGCATCGAATTTAGACAACAATAAAATTAATTCAGTATTGTCTACATACTTGAGTTCGTCAAGTCAGTTCATGACAGCAATCATGTCATGAATCGTCTTGCTACCATACTGCCTCTTGAGCTCTTGATAGATTTTGCAACCAATTCATGGAAGCTCCAGGTGTTCTGCTCGAGGAAATGCAAACCACTCGATTACATTTGCCGCTGCTAAGTCATTCTTGATGTCGCACTCCCACATCTTGAAGTTTTGTTTATCCTTGAGCTTTTCATTGTTTCCATACGTATGCAATGGAATAAGAGGGACCATTTGAAATTGGCCTATTGTTGGGTAACATTGATACTGAAATGACGTATTCATTGGAGTATAAATGTTACCAGATGGAACTTGATTTCCATCGTGCACGTACGAACTTGAGTCACAAAAAGTCGAAGGGTAGCTAGACAATTGAGTTGCAGGCATAAAGCCTGCTTATGATTCTTGAAAATCTGGTACTTGACCAGAACTTGACTCTTGACCAATGGATGTTAGACCAGGTGGGGGAGTGAAATAACTTCTTGGAGTAATTTTTGAAAAATCGAGCCTGGCGAGCGCATTCGATGCAGAGTCAATGATCATGCTATCAACATTTGACAACGATCGACTTTCCGACGTAACACTTGAATAATTTTGGTTAATATTTACTTGATTTGAGCTTGATAACTGGGCAGTCAGTGATTTACTTGAACTTGATGTAGTTACTTGACTCGACAAAATGTCAACCAGGAAATGATGCTTGCTAAGCAGATCTTCTACAAATAGACGGACTGAGTTAAAAACAAGTGGGAGTGCCGTCTTGACTGACCAGTTTACTCGTTTCCCAAACATGTAGGGGATTTGGAATTGTGGCAATCGTGATTTTGGGGTTTATCCCACCAAGAATATGAGGGTCAGAGCAGTTTTGCAACTTTCTCCCAAATTGTTGGTGATATGAAAAGTAGCCTCCATGTGTGCGGGAGGGAGAGCGGGTATTTACCAGTCTCTTACCATCAATGACTTGTAGCGTCGTCCGTGGTTTCGAGCAACTGGAGCTAGAGCCACGAGAGTGCAATCTGTCTCTGGACCTGCCTTTGCGAGAACATGCATGTCCACGTTTGGGGAACGGGGTGGGGTTTTTAGGGTGGTTGACAGAATTCACCTGTTTTCCAGCCAAGAGCTGTTGAAGCAGCTGGGTAATTGTGGCTAACTCCGAGGTATTAGCCATTGGTGGTGTCGACTGGGATGCCGCAGGATTTGCAACAGAGGAGATGGTACTAGTAGCAGGGGTTGTCGATGGAAAGGTTTGCTCGAGACCTATTGCCTTGTCAGTTTCAAGTACTGCCTGTCGAGAGGTCATGGGCTTGGTCATGGCCAATGTCTGTCTAATATTGACCGGGAGGGATTGGAACAGATGGTTGTGGAGGACATCGTCGTTAACTCTTCCTTCGTTTAATATAACGAGGTGGCGATGGTACACCGAAGGCCTCTCGGAAGGTAGACAATGCGTATTTTCTAGGAGATCCGGGTATAGGAGGATGGGGAAAATTCCTGCTGAATTTGGTTACAAAGGTTGGACCAAGTGTGCAGCAAATTGTCGGAACTGTATAATAGTTCTGACACAGCATTTGCTACTTGGGTTGGCAGGTGGCCAGAGATCTCCAAGTAGAGCTGAGACTTGCTAGTATTGCCACTGGTGTGAGCAAGATTCTCAATCTGCTGCAGCCAGAGGCACACATTCTCGGTGTTGAAAGGGGGAAGACCAGTGAGTAAGCGGGGAGGATGGCCTTGTGTGGAGGGGCCATAGTACAGCCAATTGCCGTAGAATTTGCTTCACTCCGGTGCAGTTGCCTATCGAGGATAGGTGAGAGCCTCAGCGCAGAGCTGTCAACCCGCTGGTGCTGGTTGAGTGAAAGCTCTTCACTTGGAAGGTAGCTGTTGAGGAATGAGCCTAAGTTTACAAGCGTAGAGGACTGCAGGACAACGGGGTTCATTGGTACATTCAATGAACTCATACTGGTATGCGGTGTTGAATGGATGGCAGTTGGAGGATTGAGTTGGTTCTCCATCCTGTTGGTAGGATTGCTGACTGGAGCATTCCCAGGTGTCAGTGGTAGAACCAAGTCGTCGAGGGACGACGGACCTAATTTGGAAGCCGTGTTGGCAGTTGGGACAAGAGGTTAAGTTTACACTTTCCTCGTCAGCAGCTGAGTGCTGGCTGTTTGAATTTCTGGTGGTTGGCTGGTCAGCACTTGGATACTGACAACGAGCCAGGGAAGAGGAGAGGGAAAGGTGTAAAAACAGGGAAATAGAAAAGGAGGGAGAAGGAGAACTTTCTCCGTTGGCTGTTGAAGGCCGATGGATTTTTGTGGCAGTTGGTTGGTACTTAAGTACCAATGAGCAACAAAGGAAGGGAAAGAAAAGGAGAACCTTCTCCATTGGCTGTTAAGGGCCGACTGATTTACTTCTTCGGTTGTTGGAGGGTACGCCAACGTTTGAAAAATATGCGTGATTTAGCCAATCAGCTGTTCAAAGCTGATTGTTGTTGTTTCCAAGCTAGTTGGAAGCAGTGGGGAAGGAGGTGATGGTTCCTTCCCCTGTTGATGGTAAAATGTCAACAACAAAAACAAAATACTTACCACGTCGGGAGGTCACCCCTTGTGGGTGTGCGTATATGTGTATACACAACACCACACAAACACTAATGAAAGGCGGCAGCGTGTTTGATGAGTAGAGTGTGCGGGCTGAGCCCAGTATACAAGTTTAACTGTATAGACAAAATATACAGCCGTAAACACAAAAAGGTAGTTTGTGGATTTAATCCACTGGCCCACTAGGTGGTCAACGAGTGTGTAGTACACACTCGTTTGTCAACTACCACCCGTCGCCACAATTATTATCATTGTTATATGTCAAATTTAAATGTGAAGTTGTTATTAAGTATTTTAAAACTTGTATTACATATTTATAATGTTCGTGTGTTGCTGCACTTTGAAATTGACTGAAGTAGGATATGACAAAACAGATGTCTGGATGAGAGCCTAACATCAAATATATAAAACAACCCAGTAACTGCTGATATTGATTTTTTAATGTATGATCCAATCCATTTAAATCACGATGTAGTTGCAGTTTGGGTTCAATCGGAGAATGTATGGGCATACAATTCAAAACACCAAAATGTTTGGCAACAGACTCTATTAAAGATTTTTGATTTATTTCCAAAAGTCCATTCTCACGATTATAATTTATGTTCAATCCTAAATATTTATTAATTATTCCCAATTTTTTATACTTAAATTTTTTACTAATTTTTTTATTATTATTTATTAAGTCATTATTATTGGAGCTGATGATAATATCGTCAACATATGTTAATATATATACTTTGGAATTTCCCTGTTTGTGAATATATAAACAGATATTAGCTATGCCTGGTTTAAAATCTAATGAAACCAAAAATTCATGGAATATCATATTCCACACCTTAGTCGATTGTTAAAGTCATATATGGATTAATTTAGTAACAACACATTTTTATTTTTATCAGAATCAAGTTCAATGCCTTCTGAAATTTCAAAAAAAACTTTATCTTTAATTTTACCATTTAAGAAGGAACTACAAACATCAATTTGATGAACAAAATATTTAAGTTTATTACTCAAGGCAAGTAATGCATGAACTGTTGACAGTTTGGCAACTGGATCCTAAACCTCAGTAAAATTAAAGTCTTTTTGTTGTTGAAATCCGCCTTTTTGATGATAAAAGTTCACTAATTATGTGAACAGTTGATTTGACCCATGTTCACAATGAGCACAGTTGTCCACCTCAACCAAAATAGAGACCTTAAGTCATTCACAATGGGCGTGGCTAAATGGTCCACCAATTTTTTTTTGGTAATGTGATTGTCCACTATAGTTGCACACTGTTAACTGAAGATTTGATTGTGAACATAGCCCTGATACTATTCCAACATATATTTTCATTCAACTCTGACAAACATTCTGTTTGCCATATGTGTTGCTCTACTATTTTCAAATTCAAACAAGTTGGTTCTTAAAAAACATTTCTTTTCATGTCCGATTTTTGATATTTCCCAATACATTATAAATATAATTATTTCATGATAATACTCCGTTTAATTAATTATTCCAATATCTAAATTTGTGAATTCAAGCAAAACATTGAAAATACGCAGAAGGTACACTAGATTTGCCTACTTTTTTACCGGCATGTCTTAACATTAAAAAATACAATGGTCTTATGGAGCTTTACTGTTCCTATAGTATATAGGTAGTCAAAGTTTTATTCTTCATTAAATATTTTGAATCATCTAGGGTGTAATAAATTATAAATATGTTACCTAGTAAAATTGATTTTTCTCAGATGTTCTTTGTTTTTCCAACCAAAACTCCATCGTTTCACTAGGACATAAAAATGGGAAATCATAATTTAAAATATATTTTAAAATAAAATATCATATTACCTTGAACAGGGAAAATTTGAAAAGGTAGCAACAAATTATAATGCTAATGATTAGGTTTATGCTTATTAGAATATTTTAATGATTTTGAGAGCCATCCAGTTCTTATATAAAATTTGTGAAGGCAGAAAGCTGGTAACCAGATGCAGATTTTTTGAATTAAAATGAGATCTGTTGTAAGTAGAAGGGATTAAAAGACTCGGACATCAATTCTCGTATTTGAAGATGTCTTTTAAAACTACATAAAACTGAGCTATGGCTAATCCGTAACGTAAGGTGTAGGTAGGTACCGTAATATTATATTTTACTCTTCAAACGAAACAGAAAATAATAATTTTGCACAGTTGCGTCTAATTTTACTAGTATGTAGAAAGTATTTAATAAAACAGGTTAATTTTCTTTAAGTCATCAATCTTGAATAACAACTGATCAGGGAAACGAATTTTAAAAGCAATGTTCAGGGTTAAATTGAATTTTCAAACCAATTAGTGTTTTGATTGTTACAATATATTTCTTTGGAATCCAATCTATCTAAACTTGAGTGAACCGTCCCATCGACCCAATAATTCCGCATTTCCAGCTAAATGATGAGGTCTTAGACTCTCGAATAATTTTGTTGAAAATAATGCAAAAGAATAAAATCGTGCTAATCATAAAGAAAATCTTGAAAAAAACAAACAAATTTAGCGACATATACCTACACTTTGTTCAGCTGAGACCAACTGAATATTTGGTCAATTTTTTCATTTTTCAAATCATGAAAATTGAGAAATAAAAAAGAACTATTTTTTTTTTTCTCATGAGTAAATAGCAAATCGAAAACATGCAGGGCCGTGTAAGGAGGAGTGGGAGGTGTCGCACTCTCCATTTCTAGAACAGCATTTTATTGGTGAAATTGATCTATTACTGTTGAAACTAGAAAACAGATGACTTTTTTTCGTTTTTAATGGTTTCTAAAATATCAAATGATTTTTTAAACTGTTTTTCAAATACTGTTCGCCAAAGTTGCCCTTTCCTTTTCAATGTTACCTAAATTGACCAATTACATCCCCCCACGCAACATTGCTCCGCGCGGCCCTGAAAACAAGAGGGAAAATAAAGAAAAATATCCACATAGAGAAACCCCTGATTTTGAATAATTCTTACCTTCGAATGCAATCCAAGAAATGAAATAATATGTAGGTACATGGTGTTGAAGTATTTTCGATTGTATGTACACAGGTGCATTACCAAGAAAATAGTGGTGGCTGATATATGTGTTAAGGAGTTACTTGCAAATTCACTTTTACTTTTGTTTCTTACAACCTGAATCAATTCGCCGAATATAAACCCAAAATAATGTAGATTGCATACATTCTATTATTTGTGGGTGGAACACGGGGAGGCTGAGGGAGCCCAGTGCCTCGTAAGTTGGTCAGCTCCGCTAACCAAAGTTTTCCAAGAACAAGGATTACTGTGCAAAACATGTTTTATGACTTTTCTGAAAGACCCTTACTCCTCCCTGACTCCAATTCCTCCTGACTTTTTACATGTAAAAAACTCCTAAACAGTTTCAAATCATTTTTGTTTTTGCTCGTTATATTTTATTAAAGACGCACTTTCCAAATCCCCTTCTATTGGCAACATATGTTACATAATTATAACTTATAAGTGTGTAGAGAAGATTGATAATGAGCTGCAGGAAATGACACAAAATGTTCGCATAAAAATAAAACTAGTACATTATAATTTTTTTTTTCTTTTTCCAAAAAAAAAGTACATATATATTATTGGCTAAATGCCCCACAGAAAATGGTCAGACGATGGTTCCCAGTTTGAAGGTTTTATAGCTCTAAAATTTGCAATTTCTAATAGCTTCCAGGAAGAGATGTTTACTATGATCTTTTCTAACATGCCATCAGTTTTGGAATTAATCTGTCCTATTGTTTATCTAGAGTTAGCAATTTTATTCTGATTTAATGTTCCAAACACAATTACAAAATTTAGTAGGCTATAAAATTCATCAATTCATGAATTATGATCTATTCAAACTTATTACCAACTTTGCTGATTTTTGAAAACTTGCTCTTTTTCATGAAGCTATTGTTGGGTTAGTTTTTTTTTTTTTTTGGTTTTTTGTACTAGTGTGAATCCGGAATGAAGTTTTTTGGAAAAAAATTTTTCAATTTTTGCTCTTCTGAAATCTGAAGATAAACATTAAAGATTAATGAATTCTGTATTTAGTAAAATGTGGGGGTATGCTTTCCTAGGGGGTGTGGGGCAAAGCTCCCACGGTTTAGTATGAGTCTGTCATCAAAGAGGGCTTAAGCCCTCCAGATTCTGAACCCTATTTGGGCCTATGATTTCAGGTGATGATAGTATAATATAGATGTGTCAACCGCAGTAGTTAATTAGGAACTTTTTCAAATCCGTTTAAGGCTGTTATTTGGAAGGCAAACAGGTGCCATATGGAGCCACAGGAGTAGTCACCAAAGTCACTATACTGAACAAAGTTAAATATGAATTCTAATTCTTATTGAGTTGAACATATTTAATTATTTTTTTTTACCCATCAAAAACCATAAGGTGTAGTTACTTATACGAACAATTCAAGGCTAAGGCTACGGACACGACTTCGAGCGTAAGCAGGCACGACTTTGAACATAACGTTCAAAGTCGTGTCCGCAGCTTAAATCTAATCTAATCTGCATTTCATCTCAGTTCCTTGACCTTTGACGTTCACAAGTAAAGTTGTTCATTTGAAATATTTTTCGTCGATTTCAAATTTTTATAAGGGCCTTCGAATATACCTCATTTAAAGAAGGAACATTTTTAATATAATTGTGTGCGATACGTACAAAAGAGAAATTCTTATTCACTAGGTATATGTCTACCTAGGTTAATATTGAGTTATTTATCGTTCATAGAAATGCTTCAAAAATCGTAATGTTCCATTTTTCTGTTTTGGAGATAAGGAATGTATTATACCTGTGCCTTTATAAATCCAATATAGAATTTTTTATTCTAATATTCATTTATCTGATGCAGATCAAAAATCAAAATTGTTATTTAACTCATAGTTGACCCAAAGGTTTTATTTCGTTAATTTTAGTTAAATCCGAGTGTACAATTACAAAATACAAAACTTACAACGGACGTGACGTCAAGAAAAAATATAATACATCATTCAAAAATGAAAGCTTCGAAAGTAAATAAAAAATAAACGTTCTGAATTCTGATTGGTCCATTTTCTAGTCGTGTGTTACGATTATTGGTGGATTTCGTTATTAATCGGGTAAACTTTACATTTAACGAGAACAAAAATTTTCACCGGTACTGAACTAAATTCTCTTCAAGTCTTAAATCAGTTTTCTTTTCATTTAGTCTGAGTTTTGGTTGTACTTTGCGTGTTTTTCCACTTGCTCATATTTCTTCAGTAGACTTTGATTTTATCGGATGGTCTAATTCATTTCAAGTTGAAGTATCTTCTAATTTATTTCGAAAATGATTAGAAATACTTTGGTGTTTTCTTTCTTGTTGTGCTGTTTATTTGGTGAGCATTCCAGTCAAATCGAATAGTTTAAAAATGACGCATTTCTTTGAATCCTCCCAATTTCTTTTTGCTGCATGATGATCATAAGCCAAATTATTTCTTGTTTACCTGTAATTTCCCTGCTATGAGTATTTTTCTCTGTTAGATGTATCTAGAACTTGCCGACGTGTTTTTCGCCCTTTCTGAAAACATCATTTATTTTCTCCAATTGTAGGTACTAAAGAAGTCTCTAAACATTATGGGTTAATCTATAATTTTTTGTAATGCTCTTGCAGGTTTTGTCAAATACAGCATCGCAGAACCGGAGTTGGTGTCCTCTCCAACTGTTGACGAAGACTTGGGCATTAGTAAAGAAGCCTCAAGAACTGGTAAATTTTAGTTACAATTATTCCTCATTTCCCGGAAGCAGAATATTTACGTAGTTTTGTCTGATAGATCATGAACTACCGTTGAAAGAAGAAGAAAGAGTTCGTTTAGATGGCTTGAGTCCTGCCCAGTACAAGGAACTACGACTGAAAGCCGAGAACTTTACGTTCCAGGCTGAAGTCAATCGTATGATGAAATTGATCATCAATTCTCTGTACAGGAATAAAGATGTAAGTCATCGTAGATATTTATCTTGAATCGATTGGGTGAAGGCTATTTCAGATTTCTCACTGGTCCATTTTGTTTCAGATTTTCTTGAGAGAGTTGATATCGAATGCTTCAGACGCTCTGGACAAAATTCGTCTTCTTTCCTTGACCGAACCTAATGTTTTGGATTCAAACAGTGATCTCTCCATTAAAATTAAGGTGAAGATAACTCCATATTTTGTAGAGTAAAGTGATTGGAATGAAAATTCATCGTAGCATTGTTGATTTCAGGTCGATGAAGAAAACCGTATTTTACATATCATTGATTCTGGTATTGGAATGACGAAAAATGATCTTGTGAAAAATCTCGGTACTATTGCCAAGTCCGGTACTGCTGAGTTCCTCAGTAAAATGAATGAGCAAGCCGAACATAAGAAAGAATTAAATGATTTGATTGGCCAGTTCGGTGTCGGGTTTTATTCTTCATTTTTAGGTAGAATTTGATCTTATAACTTGTAAACTTGTCCATCCTTCAGTTCTTTCAGTCTTTCGTTGCTAATACTTTCCATGATCACTGAAAGTGGCCCTAACAGAAAAATTCATATTGGTGAAAATATTTCAGTCTAATTTGGGTTGATTATTAACAATATCAGCCTTGAAACTTATTCTTAAATGTATGGAGAGTTCTTTGTTTTTCGCGTATTTATCTTGTGAAAGAACTAACCTGATAACCTTTAAGTGAACTGAGACATTGAAATTTTGGTGAAAATTTGGAGACCTGATTCGGAGCCAGAATTATATTTTTGTACGCTTCTATTGCAGTTACTATCGCAACGAAATATGACATAATTTGATACTAGATCACTGAGATCGCTTTTATCGAGTTTGTTGTTATCAGCTATGATTCGGTGCTATTCAGTAAATAGTAAGGCAATTAAAGAGTGTTACGTTTTTAGATTTACAGAATATCATGGAGAAATACGTTCTTAACGAACAAAGCTAATTTCAAATTATAAATAAAAGCGTATTTTTTAAAAACTCGTTTTTAATCTAGCTTATTGTGTTGTTGCTCCTGTAGTCGAATGGAAAAAAAGAAATACGCATTTTTTATTACTGAAATAAGCTGAAAGTTAGATTGGGTAAGATGAATTTTTTCCCTTCATTCAAAAGTTTTTTATATTCCATGATAAATTTGCGAATCGAACTCGAGTTGTCTAAGTTTTATCTCCGGGGTCAAAAGTAAGGTACCTCTATGAAAAAAAACTTTATTTTATTGTGGCGTTTGATCTGTAATGTTTTGCTGAAAATCATTCGTATTGCTTTATAGGCGTTTGTCAAGTTTTCAGAATTTAAGGAATAATATCCCCATCCCATCCTTTATGAATGTTTTGACAGTTTAACTCTGTTAATTTCGTTTACAGTCGCTGATAAGGTTATCGTCACATCTAAACACAATGAAGATGATCAGTTCATTTGGGAATCAGATGCGTCTAGTTTTTCGATTGTGCCAGATCCTCGAGGCTCTACTCTACAACGAGGTACCCAAGTCAGGTAAGTTATTTTTCATTTTGATTTTGATACTTGTCTTTTAGTTAAAATGAAGTGTTTTATTTTGTTATTATCATTAGTTTGCAGTTGAAAGAAGAAGCTCACGATTACTCTGATCCCGACACACTTAAAACTTTGGTTCAAAAATACTCGCAGTTCATTAATTTTCCAATTTACATTTGGAACAGTAAGGTGGGTATCATTTCACTGTGAATAACTTGAAATGCTTGTATTATTGCTCAGTCTATATGGATTGTAAATTTTCTCTTTTCAGATTGTAAAAGAAGAAGTTCCAGTCGAAGAAGATGAAACAGAAGAGAAGGTAGAAGAGCCAGAAAAAGAAGAAAAAGAAGAAAAAGATGAAAAAGACGAAAAAGACGAAAAAGATGAAAAAGACCTAGAAGACGAAGAGGTCGTCGAGGATACCGAAGAAGAAACAGAGAAAAAACCTAAAACAAAAACTATCGAAAAAACTGTGTGGGACTGGGAATTAGTCAATGATAATAAGCCCATTTGGACAAGAAAGTATGTATTATTGTGAAGTTAAGCTGAGGAATTCTTCATTTACTCATTTAATATGTTGTGTGTTTTCAGACCGAATGAAATCACAGAGGAAGAGTATAATAAATTCTATGAAGCTTTGACTAAGGATTACCAGCCGCCAATGGCTAAAACTCACTTTAACGCTGAAGGAGAAGTGTCATTCAAGTCGTTATTATTCGTCCCGCAAATGCAACCAGCTGATAGTTTCAACAAATACGGTACCGTGACTGATAATATCAAAGTAAGTCATTCAGTAATTTTATGTTGAATATGTCTCGGCTGGGGGGGTCAATCCGAAATTCGCGTCATGCTGTGCTATTACCATCATAAAAGCGTTACCGTATATACCTGTGGTTGTAATATTTCAGATTGCGTTGAGACGTCATAATTATATACTTCTAGAGGCTCGTCGAGGGGCTTGAGAGATGTCCTGAGTAGGTGAATGGGTGACTTGAGTGATCCCTGTCTGGCAAAACAAGGCAGGGGACGCTGATGACGTCATAACTGGAGATAGAACGAGAGTTTTAATGGCTTTGAGGGGAATGAATATCCAATTGCTGTATCCCGCCGATGTTAAATAGATTTTCTGAAAATGTGCAATAGGACTAATAGATCTCTTATTTATTGGTCCTATGATTCTAAAGCTATCAAACATTTTGCCGTGAATCCTGGCAAATTCAGTGAAATCGATTGAAATCTATGTCAATTTAAGAGTTTTATGATCTAATGTTGGCACGGATTTTCGTATGGTCGAAGCCTAAGAGGCGCCTAGGATCGCCCTCCGTCATAATAAATTATGGATGTTTAAAATCTTGAAACATATCCAAGATCAAGTGTTTCTCCCAACAAACGAAATCTTTCTCCTAATTTGCGTTTAATCTTAACTTCAGTGTTTTTCCATTACTATATAACTTGAGAAAAATTGTTAGTTGTTGAATTTATATTGATTTTTCTTTCTGTTTTGTGAATTCGTTGCAATTTTATTAGTCGCTTACTAAGTTCCGTTGTTGAAATATTTCAGTTATACGTCAGAAGAGTCTTTATTACTGATGAATTTAGCGAATTACTGCCGAAATATCTTAATTTCCTTCGAGGTGTTGTGGATTCAGATGATTTGCCATTGAATGTGTCGCGAGAAACGTTACAACAACACAAGCTTCTCAAAGTTATCAAGAAAAAATTGATTCGTAAAGCTTTGGATATGTTCAAGAAACTTGATGATGAAACTTTCAAAAAATTCTGGAAAGAATATTCTACCAAGTAAGTGGAGTGCAGTCAGCTTTAATTGTTTGAGGTCGCACAGATGAAAAAATTGATTGAATGGCTTATGTATTGTGGAAAGTACACGTTCATTAAAAGGGTATTGATCATTTGATTGGGGTGGTACCAGTTGAATGGTTTCAGCCGAAAACGTCAAAATAGATTAAGTGAAGCTTAATAAGATTTTTTGAACGACTTCGAAAAAAAGAAGAGGTTATCAATTCGGTCCGTATATGTGTTTTTGTTTTTTTGTATATTCCACCATAATTTCTCAATCTGGGCCCCAATTTTGGTGAATTATGTTTTTAAATGATGAAGGATTATCCTATGATAGTCCCATTAAATTTTTTTTATAGTTAATAAGGTAAATTTCAGATTAACTTTAAATAAAAAAACTGCTTATTTTAAAGTAATATTGCGGCTAACGCTAGAAACGAAATCATTGAAAAAAAGTTTTTCCAAAAAATAAAACTGACTTAAAAAAAAAGAAATTCACTAAAAAGTAAAAAAATATTCCTTTAAAATTTCTCTAGAAAGATGTAGGTCTAGGAATAGAATTATTGAAGTCTGTGCTTTTTTTCTTAACCATATAGGGTTTATACCTACGTCAATTCCTTCCAATTTTATGACAAAACTTTTTAATTAGTACCGAATTCAATAATTCCAGTCCCTGAACCTAGATCTTTCTGGAGAAATTTTAAAAGAATTATTTTTCAGTTTTTAATGCATTTTTAAGTCGGATCTATTTTTGTTTTTAAATTTTTATTTATTTATACGCATATTTATTTTTCGAAATTATGCCTTTAATTATCGTAGAAAAAGAGCTTATGCGCAAAAAAAAACAAAAACAAAACAAAACAAAACAAAAAAACAGATTTTTTTTAAACTTGTTGAAAAACCGTTGAAACTTTGTATAACTGTCCGAATGCAATATTTGATATTTCGTCTTCTCGATAAATTGTGGGAAGACTGCAATTCTTGGCATATGTGCATATAACGAAACTGTTAATGAACTTATTCATTCAGTAGTTTGAGATTTTCATTTACATCTTTATGATAAATGACATTTTCTGTAATCTATGACCTATGATGTGTAGGCTACAATGAATAATTTTTGTGAAATTATGCTCATTTTCGCGGACTGCCTTTTAAATTTTAGTCATTAATAACCTCGTATTATAAATTTTTGAGGAGGATATTTTAATTTTGAATTATATGCTGAATATAAATCCATTTTTCAGTTGAAAAATCATACTAACGCCCCTGAAATTTCGTATTTCGGACGAATCGATTTCAATTCAAATTTTAATCACAAATTTATTTCTTATTTCAGCATTAAACTGGGTATATTTGAAGATCCATCGAATCGTTCGCGTCTGGCGAAATTACTTCGTTTCCAGTCGTCTGCCACCTCTGAAGGTCTTGTATCTCTGGCCGAGTATGTCTCACGTATGAAACCAAAACAAGAACGTGTGTACTACATCGCTGGTGCTACTCGTAATGAGGTACGTTTTTTTACTTACGAATGGTTTTCGTTACCATTATTTGTTCGTCGTATTAAAAGACAGACCACCTCCTATTTGTATATTTTCATTCGTAGGTTGAAAAGTCTCCTTTTGTCGAAAGGTTGCTGAAGAAGGGCTATGAAGTTTTGTACTTGATCGAAGCAATCGACGAGTACGCAATTTCGTCGTTGCCAGAATTCGAAGGCAAGAGATTCCAAAACGTTGCCAAAGAAGGATTGACCATATCGCAGAATAAAAAAAAAATGGAACAGTTGACAAATGAATTTGAACCGCTCACCAAATGGCTAGCTGAAACTGCGCTCAAAGATAAGGTACCGTATATTTCACTTATTGCTTTATTCGTGTATTTCCCCCCTCGTTTTTCGTGTTCGGCAATCTAGACAGTATTTTTCAATTTAAAAAAAACCCATTTTAGATTCTGAAAGCCGCAGTTTCCGAAAGATTGACTGATTCTCCGTGTGCTATAGTCGCTGGAATGTTCGGATGGACTGGTAATATGGAACGGATATCCATGGCTAATGCACATCAAAAAGCCGGAGATCCACAAAAGGAGTATTACATGAAGCAAAAGAAAAATCTAGAAATTAATCCCAGGCATCCGATTATCAAAGATTTATTGAGGAGGGTGAAAGATGATCCGGAAGACCAAACAGCTAAAGACATTGCGTTAATGATGTTCAGAACTGGTAATATATTTTCAGGTGGTAATTGTCAGCGGTGGTCCTTTGGTACATGGAGTAACCCTATTTATTGTTGAATTACAGCCACCCTACGATCTGGTTTTTTGGTGCAAGATACCTTCGAATTTGCTCAAGCCGTTGAAGGCATGATGAAGCAAACTCTTGGCATATCGTTGGATGAAAAAGTAAGTATAATTATGTTCGTTATTGTTTACCACAAATTATGTGGCCTCAATGAAATTGCGCCAACGAAAAATTCGAATTTTAGGTCGATGACTTCGATGATGATGATGATGATCTAGAGGATGATAGTGCGCCGAAAACTGCCGACCAAGTTGAAGAAAATGCTCAAAAAGTCGACGATGAAGAGCACGATGAAGA
Source organism: Ericerus pela (assembly GCA_011428145.1). NCBI lineage: Eukaryota > Metazoa > Arthropoda > Insecta > Hemiptera > Coccidae > Ericerus > Ericerus pela. The sequence continues at coordinate 90,154 of WOFM01000887.1, forward strand.
GCACGATGAAGAGCACGATGAAGAGCACGATGAATTATAAATTAGTATTTTAATGGCTGCTGTTTTAATTTTTTTTCTTTTTGTACCAAAACTTGTAGAATTTTTCTTGTTTGTACCTGTACCATACTTGTAAATATTTTGTAACTTAACCATGTCCATGAAGATGTCCATGCCGTAATTATAGTTGTTCACTTATCACCGAGTGATCTACTGTTGTATAGTTCGATTTCGGTTTTTAAAATTAGGCAATGATCGTGCAATGAAAACGTGTGGAATGTTTGTTGAAAGCTGCATTTATTTATAACGTCTTATGTAATTGTTCCTTTGAAAGTGATATCAGTCGTATTCAGTTCAATTTATAAGAATAATTTATTCATGAATACTGTGTAATTTTTCGATGATATTAAATATTTTGTCGTGATTATATTGTTTACTTGCAATTATCTTTGGCTAGTATTTTAGGTTAATCATTTGTATGATTTGCTGATGTGTATGAAATTTATTGAAAAAATAAAATGAAAATTTTATACCAAATGAGAAGACTTCGAGAACTGATGCGTGGCTTCCTCCACGCTCAACACCGATCTAGTAAATGAAGCATTGAAATTAACTGGGCTGCACTAGCCCCGTTGGAAAATAGTCGAGGGTTAATTAAACAGAGAAAGAGAACTTACTTGTGATCCATCAGGTATTGCGATTAGTTGTTCGTCCATTGGATCGAAAAATCAATGCTTTGAGACTATTGACTTGGAACTGCGTGACGCAATCGCATGTTTATCACTCAGCACATTAGTGCGAATTCCACAAACATTTCATTATTTTTAATTTTTTCAAAAATACGTTAATGAGATTCAATGTTGACGCAGGAAGTTTCTCTTTTCTCCAGCGATTTGATTCAATTTTGAGGCGAGTAAGCGAAATCACTAACTCACGTAAAAATTCAAAATACGACGATAATATCCAGTTTTTACATTAACACATTTTAACAACTTTTTCCTGCACTAAACATAAATTTTTCCGAGGTTTTAGTCTACGAGTACCGAACTTCTGAAATTGAACATAAACCTCCGGATAAAATCTGACTAAAGCCTGACGCATACGTGCTTGCTGATGACGATTGAACAAATCATGTTTCCTCCTGTTTTCTAATTTACTTTTGAAGTTCAACTCTCAGCAGAAAGTTTTGTGAAAATAACGCTAACAGGACAGATGAAAATAATTACAAGTAAATGTGACCGTAAAATTCAAAATATTTCTTCTCTCCCGAAACTGGCTAATACAGCACATTGGTGACGTGCAAAAAATTCAACATTTGGAATACCCAGATCCATTGATTTGACAAGATTTGTAACCTGCTATAATTGCAAGAATCAATAGGGTCTTGAACTGAAGTAAAACGACGAATGAAAAGATTTAACTATCTTGCAGAACATCGACATAACAAAATCTTCAAACGGTGCATTTGAACATGTATTCTGTTCTGTAACTCTTCTTATCTTCTCTCCCCGTACATCGGTGCAATGTTTAGACAATTAAGCAAACGAAAATTCCTCTACGGAAAATATTTATTCGAAAATCAAATCACACCTCGAGGAATTATTCTTAAATTTTACAATGCGGAGTATCCAGTCCAGAGAAAAGGCCCAAAAACTAATACAAAATTACAGTTCTAAATTATGGGAAGAAAAATACCTCTTCCTCTTTCAAATTTACCAACTGAAGTCCTGAAGACAAACTGGACATCTGCATTCTTGGCGTTTCACTTTGAATATTGTATTCAAAAACTCACACACAGTCTAAAGACTTCCGAACAATAGGATTCTTTTCCAATAGACAAGTATATACAACTGGATGAAATTAGTGCACAAGTTATTAACATATAATTCATTCTTTGTTTTGCATCATCATTTTTAATATCTGTCACAAGTTATAATATTTACATCACACCTAAATTAATTCGGTCAAATTAAGAAATATTACACTATGAGGAAAATTCAAGAATTTTGTACTAATTTATACATTAATAGAAAAGAAAAAAGAATAAAGAAAAAGAAAAAATAATAAATATTAAGGAAAAAAAAAATTCAAGACTGGAACGAACTAAAATTTCGTAATAAACTAATACACATCCGATAGTAAACATAACCTCCTACGGCGGGGGAAAATTTTTTATGAAAGACCGTCAATCAAATTCCATCAGTCATTTTTTTTTTTTTTACTTACAGCACAGCAAGGTTATGATATATTCGAAAAACACCAGTAACACAAATTTAATACAACGTTACACACAAATTGGTCCACTAATTAACTGTTAATTAAAATTTCAATTCTAACCGTGGGTGTGTTTCTAAGATACACTATTTAATGATACTGATAACGAAATAACAAATAAAATATTTATACAAATATGATATATATTATTCACAAAACAAGTACACGGATTTTTCTGGTTTTGGTGGTCGCAGACTTTCCGCACAAAATGAAAAATAGAGAATTGAACAGTAGCCCTTTCATGATGAATAACGAGATAAACAACGAAAAACAAAAATTATATAAAAAAAAAATGAAGATAACTCGTAAGTTCAACAATAATAATGGTTAGTAACCAAACGAAAGAATACTTCGATTCATTTATACGTGATTAGAATATACTTAATTGAATTTCTTATTGTATAAAAGGCTAAATTTCAAAAAATTTCGCAAAGTTGAAGAATTGAAGTGATTTTTTTGTGCTTATCGAAAATCGTAATTACCAACATGTAGTACCAGCATACATTTAAATGATTTCTTACGAAAGATTTAAAGGTATCAATTGAAATACAAAAACCATCAAAAGGTAGAAAATAACGAGGAAAGATATTCTGAAAACAATTATAACTAAAAATGGCTAAAACAGAACAAAGAAAAAAATATAAATAAAACATATTACTCATTGTCACAAATGGAAGTATCGAGAAAGGAAGGAGCATCAATCAGGAAAATTATTTTCCGCCAAATAAATAGAACGAACGATAATACTGAGATTTATTCAAGATTACCGACGGAATCATTCTGCAAATGTAATAAAAAATACAATCAAAGACTAGGACAGAATAATGTTCAACTCACACAATCACACACAAAATAAGAAGGCGCATACAATTCAAGAAGTTGGATACTTCCATCAATTAATTCGACATTTATTTGTTTCACAAAGAGTGTCTAAGGTATTTCTTCCAATGATGATTACGTTTAGCCTGACACACATGAATAGTAAATGTTCTTAAAGGAAGAAAGTGCGGAATTTTTCGTATTTCCGATGGCAAATTGTTCTATTTAGAAAAGTACGGAACTTGTTCTATGAAGATTCAACACCAAAAAATTCAACAAGATTTCACTCATAACCGAACAGATTGAGCATCTAGAGGTTAGTTCCACTTCAAAAACCACGTAGAACAGACATAATTAAAATTCTAAATCGGGCAATCCAAAGTTAAAGTTCAACAGATGAAAAAAAAGGGGTAACGAAGAAATATGCAAATTACATACGTTCAACGTAGCAGTAATAGCGTTTTTCAGAATACTAAAAATACCAATTTGGCGCTTCATTCGAAATGAATCAGTTAATGACAATAATACACATACCTATGGCGTACCATGTAACTGTATAAATTTTGATTTTTTTCACCATTATTTACTATCTTTCTGATTGTCTTTGTATTACGCACGGACACAATGGGCAATATTCGATTAATACTGATAAAGCTCAATGGAAAATGATAAAAATATAAAACACTTTAGAGTTTCGACTTTTATTTCTGGTTCTGAATTATTTATAACACTGCCATTTATTTCGAAAGATATTTAAATGTACTTACGAATTTGTTAATAAGAAATGATCAAACAAAACGAATTTACAAAAAAAAAAAATAAATAAATAAATAAATAAAAAAATAAAATGAATATTATTGAAAAACTGCTAGCAGTAGGGTACGTCCGAATATTGAAAAACGTAATTATTTACACACTCACGCAAGATTAACTTACAAATTTGGTATCGTATCTGAACGCAATCGAACGATGCACCCAAAAAACACGGTAACTAAAGACATATCTATCGCAATAATTTAAAAAGAATTCGAAAAAAAAACATCAAGATTCCAACGAACTCGAAAGTACCTGAATTTTCGCACCGATGTAACTATTGAGAATCATTACGAAAAGCTTCTAGCTAAAATACATGAAAATCAGGAAGGAGAAAAATACAAGATTGCAAAAGTAAAAACGAAAATGAATGCGAATAATATGTTGAAGATAATGTTTTTAAAAGAAGAAAAAATTGACTTCTGTTAAAAGATCGCCATTCAAAGTACTTATCTTACACATGTATACACATACGCTAACGTGAAGAAATACGTTTTGCACGCGCAATACGTTCATCGAAGAACGTGAAAATGATTCAATAAACTGCATTTGTGACGAAGATATTTCAATACCTTATCGTTTGATAATCGATAATTCATTGCACTACGCATAGCCACAGCTTTCGTTAACAATCGTGGACGCAAACGCCTTATTGAATCTATAGTCACTGGTTCCACTCTGAAGTAAGGATTTTTTGATTTTCGTCAATTTTCCTGTACATTCCAATACACTGAGAACGTCAAAATAAGAGGTTGAGAGCGAGATTCTATACATTCAATGGAAAAATCGTCAATGTGGGTTTGTGTGTGAGTGTCGAATGTAAATGTTATTAGTATACTCAAATAATTTATGGCTGAATGAAGTGAGGAGGTGAACAGTTGAGAAGAATGGGATAGATTCATTCCCTTTTCGCGAAATACGGTTAGAGTATTTCACCTTCGAAAAATGTATAAGAAATCTAGAAGGGATGTGTTCAGACGCATTGTCGCTCGATTATGGTACGACAACGATATTGATGATAAATTACGTGGAAATTCATAAATTAAAAGTGCACAATTTTTAAAAACACATTACTTTTTTTTTTTCTTTTGAATTATGCTATGTAATATAGCAACAATAAAACAATTAAAATTATTTTTTCATCCACAAAACAAAATTCAAGTATCAAATAAATTTTTGTATTTCATATAAAGAATTCAAAGTTTTTAAAATTGGTAAAAATACTTAGGTTTTAATGGAAGTAAAGTCGTCTTTGTACCATAATTTGATTCTTCAAACGTTTCTCAAAGAGTACGTTTCTGTGGCAAGAATTCAGCTTCTTTATTATGTTCAAGGAGAACGACCAGTACTAATCGTTCATTATAAATACAAGCGGAATCGTATAAAAGAGTTTATATGAAAGGAGATAAATGGTCTATTCTTCATATTGACTACTTGTTGCATTTTCTTACAAAAATAGCTACCTATTCTACATTTTCCGTATTGTTGCCTTCTCTTCACAAGCGCGACAACTACTGTAGACAATGGCGGACCCAGAGCGTCATTTACGGAGCTAAGAAATGACAGTATATATATTTTTTATTTATTTTTGCTCTTCAACAAAACTTTTGAAAGTTTTTCTCTAGATATTGTATCATACTTTTATTTTATTTTTTTGAATTTCCTCATTTCCCCATTGGATCCGCCACTGACCGTGTGACTTAAATGTCACAATATATGTAATAAAGCTGGTTCTAGTATATTGTATGAGCTACATTAGGGACGGCAACTATGGTGTATCACTGCGGCACAGGTAACCCATGAGACATTTTCTGAAACATACAAAATGTTTTTGCCTCCTACATACTTATCAAACTAAGCGATCAGAACATTCTGCAGCACACATAAAAATTTTAGGTCGCAGCTTTCAGAGTAAAATTATGAGATATGATTGCTCGAATAATTACTATACTTCAATTACTCATCCTTTGGTAAACTTTCTCAGTACTAATTTAATCAAGTTTTTATGATGAGACTTCATAATACCACTAAAAGTGATAATTTTTCCATTGCTATAGCACTGATTAGTTACAACACTCTTTTGCGCGGACAATTACCTGTTAAGACTCTAAGAGCAGTTCTAACACGTTCCGACGCACGTACACTTCAACAGTAACGATAAAGTTTCAGCTGGTGAAATTAAAAAAAGAAAAACACTGATCCCTAAAGAAAAATGGCGATCGTGTGTGGAAGTACGTAACATCGATGAGTGTAAAAAGGAACACCACCACCATTTCTTAAATTGATGAAATTGCAGCGGGAGAATCATAAATGTGAACCATTGAAACAGGAGCCGACTTCAATACAGCGTATGCGTCCACCTCTGTTCGCAAGAGTGCATAGTGTTACGTACAGTGGCCAGCCCCTTTCACGGGTCAGGCCTACCTACAAATGAGGGTTAATTTCTTACCGTCTCTCTGTCTTTCTGCCTCTACCGCATTAATACGTAGCCAGTACGGAAGTGTTTGGTACCGGCACAATCAACGCTAGCGGATTCGTCCCCGAAGAGCCGTGATGTAGGTTCGTGTTCGGCTGCCCACCCACCTGCGGCGGTATTGACGTCAACGTTGACGTCGACGTCGACGTATTGTTGGCGGCGACGGCGGCCGCCGCAGAAGCTGGATGCGGGGGCAGAACGCCTGGCGGCATGAGAGCCGAGCCCGGCGTCACCACCATATTGTGGCTTTTGCGTATGTGCTTCAGCATGTTCGACTTCTCGACAAAGCACTTGTTGCACTGCGGACACACATGCGGGCGCTCGTTCGAGTGGCTGCGCCGGTGCGACACCAAATGCCCTTTGCACGTAAAATCTTTGGGACAAATGTCGCACTTGAACGGACGTTCGGCCGGCAAGCCTTTTTGGTGGGAGCGTTGATGAAAGAGTAAGTTGCCTTTCAGCGGGAACGATTTACCGCACTCGGTGCAGGCGAACGGCCGTTCGCCGGTGTGCGACCGCATATGGTTGACCAGATGCTCTTTGCGCGTGAACGGCTTTGAGCAAACTGTGCAATTGTGCTCCGTCTCACCGGAATGCTGGCGCAGATGGTTGGTCAGGTGCTCTTTGCGTGTGAACGTTTTATTGCAGAAGTCGCAGCGGTGAGGCGACTCGCCCGTGTGAATGCGAATATGGTTGGTGAGGTGCTCCTTGCGCATGAAGCCCTTCGAGCAGTAGTGGCATCGGTGTGGCGTTTCACCTGTGTGCTGGCGTATGTGGTTGGTGAGATGCTCCTTGCGCGTAAACGATTTTGGGCAGTATGTGCATTTGTGCGGCGACTCGCCGGTATGCTGACGCACGTGGTTTACCAGGTGGTCCTTGCGCGTGAACGCTTTCGGACAGAATGTACACTGGAACGGCGTTTCACCGGTGTGCTGGCGAATGTGGTTCACCAAGTGCTCCTTGCGGGTAAAAGACTTCGTGCAGTAGGTGCAACGGTGCGGTGATTCACCCGTATGCTGGCGCACGTGGTTCAGCAGGTGCTCCTTACGCGTAAACGTTTTCGAGCAGAAATCGCAACGATGAGGCGTTTCGCCAGTGTGCCACATTATGTGATTGGTAAAGTGCTCTTTGCGCGTGAATGATTTGCCACAGATTTCGCATTTGAACGGAGTGTCGTTGGTGTGCGAACGCAAATGATTGGCCAGATGCTCTTTGCGCGTGTACTTTTTGCCACAGATGCGACAAGTGTGCGGTGTTTCGCCAGTATGCCACATAACGTGGTTGACAAAGTGCTCTTTGCGCGTGAACGATTTCTTGCAAATGTCGCAACGGTGGGGCGTTTCGCCGGTATGTTTGCGCACGTGATTCACCATGTGCTCCTTGCGCGTGAAGAACTTATGACAGTACTGGCAACGATATGGTGTGTCGCCAGTGTGACAGCGTATGTGGTTCTCGAGGTGCTCTTTGCGGGCAAAACATTTGGCACATGTTGGACAGGCGTATGGTTTGTCCGTGGAGTGACGTTTGACGTGCCGTTCGAGGCTTTCTTCGTTGGCAAATACATGAAAACACATGTTACATGTGTACATGCTGCCACCGAGATGGCATTTACCATGACTAAGTAGGTCATCGTTACTTTCAAATGATTTTCCGCAAACCTGCGGACAAAAATCACAAAATGACGTCATAATAGATAGTTTAATGTCATAAGACTACGGCACAGGCGACCCTATAGAATAACGGCACAGAAAGGGCGACAGTAAAATCTATAGGTCTGTTCTTTTTTTCAAAAAGTTCTAGAGTTCAAAATAGTTCAGAACTGGTACAGAAAGTGCAAAGAAAGTGGAAAAAATTTACCAATTCTTCTACGATCAAATGAACGTTTCAAAAGAAAGTGCAGGCAAAATAAAAACAAAGACTATGAGATATCACACAAAAAAATAAACGAATCAGAAACGAAAGCCTAATTTATCTATGTATTGAGACGAGAACTTTCTTTGTACTTTTTCTATATTTCCTTCTCATTAGGAGCAGAAAGGGTATGCACCTTCTACACTTTTTTCTGAAACTGAACCAAGTTTTCACTAAATTCAAAAGAACGCCAAACTTTGCACTATATCCTAAAAGAACACAATTAATGAACTGGTGTAAAAACTCTTAACCTTTTTGCCAAAAAAGAACAAATCTTACAATAATTCTAGTAGCATTAAATAAAATCTTACACAATTGTATCTGGAAAATTTGTAATTTAACTATAATGAAGTACGAGAAATTATTAGAGAAAACGAATAGAGTACTATTCTAGATGAGTCATTTCGAATTTTTTTAACTTAAAAATCAATAGCTAATGACTTTCGTGATTATATCTACGCGCGTTGGAAGAAAATCTAAGATAACTAAAACCGCAGTAATAAAAAATAGAAGTTAAATAAATAGGAACATGTCAGTCATATCTTTCTGACATCAGTTATTGACTGAATTATTCCATACTTTTGATAGAAAATAACAATTGTAAGTCTGAATAGAATATGAATGATTTACGTTCCCAGCTTTCGGTGAGGGCACTGGTTGCATAAATAGAACAACTCAAGAGGAGACTAAAATTCAATCGATGCATAAAACATTGTGTAAATCAACTCGCGCTTCAATTTGTCATGATTCATAGCCTGACTGAATTAAATTACACACGAAGAAACAAGCCATTAGTGCATCATGGCTCAAACGCGATAACATTAAACAGCAGAATTTCAGACAACGCAAAATTAAGTTTTTTTATTTCTTCGCTGACAATTCTCGTATTAATTAGTAGATAATAGCTCAAAAGACGGAGGATGGCCTCTCAAATACTACATCGAATAAATAAAAATTATTTTCTGTTCGAAACAATTGTTCCAACAGGATATTCAACATAAAAATATAATCGATGAAATTTCGGAAAATTGTCAATTACAAAAGCTATGACCACAGAGTATAAAATATAATAGAGGACAAATGTGAGCTAAAATACGGCACCAATTTCACGATCAAAATATCCTTCAGTTCTACGGTACCAACGACTTTCAATCTCTTTTTTCTTCTACAAAATTCATGTTGATTGTGATTTCTATACTAACAATTATATTTATTCGTTCATTTATTTGATTAACTTATTCGAGAAAAAAGTTTTGATTATTGCCCATAGGCTCGAACGAAGGGCATGGAAATTCAAATTGGATACCGAAGGAGTACGGACAACAGTTTCAAAAATGGTGCCGTTTTTCTCCACAGCGTTTAGATGATGAGCGTGCATCCTCTGTTATATTTAACTCTATCAGAATGACTCAAATTCGGACTGGTTTCTTTTAGTTTTATTTTAGTCTTACAAGAGCATGACTGAATTTTGTTGATAATCTATTAGTAATCCTGAACTTTCGAACTTGTCAACTGAGAAATCGCACAATTAAAATAAAAGAATAAAAAGTTCAGAATTAAGGACAGTTACAAAATGGCATCTTAAAACAAATTCATTGCAATGCGGCTCAAGCATTAGAAACTGTGGCGACGGGTGATCGAGACGAACAAGTGTGCTTGCGTAGTCGTCGATCATCTAGCAGGCCAGTGGACATAAAGTACACAAACAACCTTTTTGAGCTTACAGCTTTACTTCGTCAATATTGCCAATTTGAATACTGAGCTCGGCTTATACACGCTCGTCATTAGTCATTAGATACAGTGACTATCTAGAATCAAATGAAAGAGGAGGTAATTCTACACCTAATTATGAAGAAAAAACGCCTCATTTCTAATAAAAATACAAAATTTTATCGAATGAAAGTTTTTTGAATAACTTTATTTGGTTATTTTCCAACATTTTATTGAGCAAAAACACCTCATATAGAAAAAAAAGGGAAAAATCACCTTATTTTACAATGGTAACATTGTTTTTTTTAAACAAAACTGCCTCATTGTTATTGCTGTAATATGTTTGCCTCATCTGAAGAAAAAATGAACCGGGGATTAATCAAAAACAACTTATCTTTCAGTGAAAACATCTTAACTGTGAATATTCTACTCAACTGTTGAGCAAAAACGCCGTATGTACAATTTTTAATAGAAAATGATCAAATTAATGAAATACAGTTTTGCCAACCTTCTTATAAAAATTCTACGATACTGAAACAAAAAAAATTTTTTATTTGAAACAGATTCGATCAGAACTCTAGTTCTAACACTAGGTCAAAGTTTTTTGGCTTTCCTGAAAAATCAATCATTATAGATAAGTCTTTTTTCGTTAAAACAGTAGTACAAGGTTAACAAAGAAACATGCTGAAAATTTGACAAACAGTTTTTGTTTAATCCATTCAAAATAATAACATGAATTTAATAGTCTTACTTTGCTAAAGCCATTATTAGTTAAAAAAATATAATGAATTCCGTTTTCATTTTTTTTCAGAGCTTTTAATCATCGACGGGGTATGAACACTGAAAAACTAAGAGAAATGTGTCTTATTTTTTCATTATTTCTTTTTTGTAAAGATTGTTTACCCGATATCTATGATGTGCTATTGAAAATTAATTAGAAAGAATGGTATTTAAATCAAATTTCGCATTAACTTCGCCAGCGCAGAAAGAATATTATTTTCAATGAATACATAGATCAGCTTGTAAACTGTTGACAGGTTTTACTGAATTATAAAAGCAAAAATCAATATCAGTTCTCAAAACACACAACTAAAAATTTCATTTACTTCATCTAAATTAATACTTGTTATCAAGGAAACATCAATTTTTGCGAATTACTTCTAAGAATAAATTTAATAATATCTGACTTCGGTTATCTACGCCGCTATTCTAGCATTTTTTCAATAAATGGATTCAAAAGCGTACCTGACAAGTAAACGGCTTCTTCTCGGCATGATAACGTCGATGTACGATCATTTGATAGCGGAATGGGAATATTTTCCCACAAATGTCGCACGTATGTGTTCCAGTAGGAACGATAACCGGAGACGGGGAAGTCGAATTGGAACTATTAGACATGCTCAAATCGGTACTCAACACTGTGTTAGACGTTCCATCCGAAGTCAATTGTTCACATGATTTCACTACCATACCGGATGAGTTGTGTAATATGGCTACGGTTGGCGAATGTTGTTGCGACTGATCACCGCTACTCGATAAATTTGACGAATTGGTAGGCTGCAACTTTCCAAAAACCTCGTGATACAATAGCTGGTTAATGTCTTCAATATTCACTTTGTACATGCTAGGTACTAAATCCAGTGTTTTGTTACCGCCTTCAGCGGTTTCGTGAGCATTCAATTTAACAATCTGCCCGTCGATTGCACGAATATCGATCATATGCTCAGATTTCACTTCTTGAATTCTGTAAAAAAGAGGAAAATTAATTTATAAGATGAAATCATATCAATAATCAATAAAATAAAATAAAAATAAAAAAACTAAAAATTCGCACTTTTCGGATCCATCATGTGAAAAGAAAATGAACAACGTTTACAAAATACCATCAATTGAAGAGATATTCCTTCAGTTATCTAAATTTTCTCAGTCAGCTTAATATAAAAACTATTTCATAAAGAAAACGTAGTTAGAATTTAGTTTAAATAAATATAAAATCTGGAATAGGGAAGAGGGGATCAAATTGAAATCGAATATACTCTGGATCTACCCACCAACTACACTACATTTTTAATTACTGCACTTAAATTCCAGGTTGGTCCAATTAAAATTTGACTTCTGTACCGATAGGTATCAAAAGAATTTTCTCTGAATGAATTTCTCAAGTTCTCTCACGAACAGCAGGCAATTCTCAACATATTTCAGAATATTCAGTGACAAAATGCCATCAGGTGATTTTATTTCAAAAATTACGGGCACGATTTCGATTAAAGTTTTCATGACATTAATGTAATGAACGAGTTCCAACACCCGAACAACTAATATTTCATTGTTTCTTTTCTCTCTATACCTCTGATAGATCACATCATGTTATCTCTATATTTATACATATTATAAAATACTACGGGCTAAAAACCGTTGAAACACTATCACTAAAGAACAACTGTGCGGATTTGCATGAATTTTCTAGAAAAAACTGTTATTCCAAGGAAGGCTTACTGCCGATAAGGAAGTTCGTAGGCCCCCTTGGGGCAGTTACCAATTTCTACCATCTGTGAAAATAGAAAACGGACCAAACATTTTTTGAACTGAACGAAAGGGAGTAGAAAAGAGAATTGGAAAAAAAAAACCTCTCCCGCTCTTTGTTCATTGTATGACTAGTTGGCTTTGATTGTCCCATTTTTTTTTTTTCCATAGGGTTTTATTTGCGTCAACAAAAAAGGGGACAAAACAATTATTAGACAGAAACAAGTGAAGCTGCGGTAAACAGTCCGTTAACTATAAGAACTAACTCCAATTATCAAAGGTTGTTGAACTGCATACGATCTGATACAAATGAGACTTGAGTATGGCAATGGATTGAGGTTTCACAGACCAAACGATTGACGTCAGTAAGGGGATCAGCTCCAAACATGCCATCCCGAACAGCAATTCAAACTTGCCTAAAAACGTCACAAAATTAACTCAGTGCAAGACTAAGCATTACCCAGAAGTCATGGAAATGACTGGTAATCTGTTTTCTGTATTTTTTTCACGATTAGAATGCGCATGTTCTTCTTTAACATCAATTTGTGATGACGAAGCGTTTTTCCGATTTTCATCCGGTTTAATATTGTTACTGGAAACTGTCCGGCTTTGGTAAATATCTTGATGACCAGATGAGGAAGCTTGATGTTGAGTCAGAGCCTGATGATGTGCCATCTAACACCAAAATAAGAGAAAAAATTATCAAGATGAATGAAAGAATCATTTGATGGTATAAATGCAGCGGTCGAAAACCATAACGATACACTGAGAAAATAACACACAGACCAACCTGCTCTTGAAGTTGCTGATGTTGCTGAGGTGTGAGAGATCCAATCATCTGTGGTTGCTGACGGTTCTCTCCATTTACAACTGCTAATTCACAATGAATCACCTGCTGCTACAATGGTTTCGTGATAATAGGAATTACACATCCATTTTGTAAAAAAAGGCAAAGCTCAGATATAAATTCAGAATTCATCATACCTGACAATGAAGCTGATTATTTTCTATGCTATCGGTGCATGTAGCTTTATCCATTTTCGATTTGTCATTGGATTGGTGGGAAGATGACGTTATAGAAACAGCACGATTCTATCAGGAGAAGTACAATCAGTGCGACCAAAGTAAGGAATGATGAATCGACAAAAATTAAGAAATAAAAAAAAATACTTGATTCTGATGCGTAGGCGAAGAAGTGGCCCTATGTTCAGTAATTAAAGTTTCACTGGAAGGAATTGCACTCAAGCAAGCCTGTGTAGAAGGACTAGCGCCTTTACTGTCTTCTATTCTTGAAGCAGTCGAGGTAGGTAATGTGTAAACAGTTGAAACCTAAAAAAAAACATTAAAAAAAGAGTGTGCACTAGATTGACAAGATAACAGAAAATAATTAAAATAAAATTATGTACTTGAGGAATTTGGCCAGGAACGAAATTGGTCAGAATCCAATACTTATTGAATCCACTGGGAAGAGTCATTGTGGTTGTACCTGATGATAATGGTAATCGGATCGAATCTGATGTTGATGGCCGATCATGCTGCATCCCCACAGCAGCCTCCTGAAAACGAACGATAAAAAATTAAAACTGCAAACATGTGTAATAAATAAACATTTGAGACATGTGATAATAAAGCAACGAGAAGAAATACAAATAATTCATTCGTATACTTTATTACAGTGTTGAAAATTGCAAATGAAAATTCGGGAAATTCAATCATGGTATGTACATCACAGAGAAAAATAAATTTTTAACAAACCTGGTTCGAAACAGAAGATGCAGATGAGGATGGAACGGAACTGTGAGTTTCATTATTCATTTCAGCGACACCGTAGTTTCATTGTATCAGTCTATCAAGCTGAAAATATAATAGATATCAAATATACCTAATACGGATAACTGAGAACAAGTGTCGAGTTATTATTGCATGGTCATTTCCGAGTAAAATGACCACCTTCTCAAAAGTGTTTGTCATTGTCAAGAAATATAAACTTCTCAGGGAATGAAGACCTAACAATTAATATTACGTTTGTTAAAACACTATCAATATCTACTATCGCTGTAAAAAGTATTATCATTTCAAAGATGAATGAAAGAATCATCAAGAACCAGAAACTTGAAAAAGTAATGCATATGAGCGGTTTATTAATTCCATAGGGATAAATAAAACTACCTACGGTACTAATCAAACGAATACGCAAATAAGTAAAATTGCCACAAAAACTTGGAAAAGTTGCCTCAATTCTACCATAAAATATACTCGCAATTAACACTTTAGTTTACATAATAAAGTCAATATCAATAGGTATGGTTTACAGAGACAGATAAATATAAAAATAGCAACGTAGTCTCCCGGAGCGAAACATGGGAGACTATATAAACAAAGAAATTCGCATTCAATCATCCGAGAGCAAAAATTATGAATTAATAAAATAAACTACAATAAAAAGAATCCCGAATTTCAAACCTACCTCATACTACCAACAGATATATTTGAATAGAACTTGATGATAAAATTAAAGACGTAGCGGCAAAGCGGAGGCAGAGGCGAAACCTTCCTTATGGCGGTGCTCATTAATACGATAATAACACCGAACACGACTCGATCACATCACAGTTGAGTAAATAGGCGAAACCGACTAATTCTGCACGAAATCACTGAATTTGATGAGAATAGTCGAAATGATCTTTTAATATTCTACCGAACATGTATATTCGCACTGCGAACGAAAAATATTCGAAAATATTAGAAAGGAACAGTCGGCCATTTTTACTTTCTGAAAGTCATTAGGATAGGGCTTTATGGATGCACAGAAAAGAAAACTAGACGATGGGTAATGTACAAGAAGATTTTCATGATTCTGTCTCTTATAACCTGTGGTTTTTGCTGAATTCGATTCACGATCAGTGTCATATCTATAAAAAACAAAATTTTTTTTCTAACTTCAGCCACTTTATTTTTTTATTATTGAAAAAGAAAATAAAAACTAGTTTTTCCCTCAAATTATTTGCATATTATAGAAACTACTTGGTAGTGTAGTGTAATGATCATTCTATCAGTTATTTAACAGGCGATGATGGAATAGAAAATTTTGGAAAATTTTAGGAAAATCAGTCCTTTGAAAATTGAGAGTAAGGCAACACTGATATCAATTTTTCTTCATTCTCGATTCCACAAATTTGTTTGGAGATGCTTTATTTGTTTTCTGTCCGTTAAAAGTTTGTTGATTAAAAAATTGGAAATAGTATTATTTTAACTTGAGTTAATGTGATCATGAAGGCGAAAACTTTTAATCCAGGTTTTTACGATATAATTTTCATATGGAGACAGTGTTTCAAGTTTCCCATTTCATAGTTCACAGTTTCTATCTCTTCATTGAAAGTGCCGCGTCTTGTGTTTTTTGAACGCTTTCTGCTTTCCTAACCCTTTCGCTTATTGAATATTTCTTAAGATTTGAAAACGTGATTAAGACCGTCGTAGCTATATAATTTCACTTCATCGTACCACCAGCTTTTGCCAATCAGTTGGTCGTCATGAAGCGCAGTTCTGCTAGACTTCAAGAAACATCGACTCCCACCAGCGTCGATGTAATTTTTGGTAGTCCATCAAAAAGTAATCGTAACATACAGCTTCTCTGTTGAGTAACCTTTTAAGTTGATGTTTATTTAACCTTTATCACGCTTTTATTCAGGTAAATCCAAGAGAAGAATAAAAGCGGAATTGTCAACTGTTTCGGAAGGTAATTCATATTGTTTAAATAATTTCAAAATTAGGCGTTTTTGATTGTGTAAAGATTTACTGAACTTTGTTCACCTTTAGTGAAGTCCGAAAAGAATGATTCTTTTACAGAAACTGATTCCACGTGGGATTTATCATTTTCTGAAATACCAGGTAAGATTTCTTTTCGAATTGTATGTTTGTTGTGAGATGTAAATAATTTCGGGAATTCGTAATTTAGGAGAGGAACCTATAAAACGTCGGAAGAAAAAAAAGAAGAGTAAACGCACTGAGCCAGAGCCAGAGGAGCTTGTTGCAGGTAATAATTGAAAAACGCTTTATTTATAGAGCAAGACTCTAGAGTTTGTGAAGTGTCAATTGATATATTATATTTTAAACATTTTTGGCTTGTAGAAGTAGATATAAGTGAAATTAAAGAAGAATCTTTAGAGACCGAGATCCCCGAAGTTAAGCAAGAGAATGGGGTGATAAATGGTAATTAGTATAATTATTGATATCCATGATTACTGTCAGTTTTCGTGATATTGTCGAATTATTTTAGAATTTTGGCCGGCGGACAAAATACTGATTTTATTGCAACGAATGAGATCTATCATTCCTGAAGGTGACACGTTGAAATACTCCTCTAGGCTTACAAAAATCGATTGGGACTCGGTATTTATTATTCGAAGTTGTCGAATGTCATATTTTACTTAAAAATATTTTAATATTCATTGGCTTTATTTTGGTCGCAGGTGAGTTTCGAAAATTATTCTGGCTTTGATTGTGAGAAAATGTGGAAGCGTGTTCAAGAAAAAAGTAGATGTTACCGGTTGCTCGAAGAAATCATTGCAGATGCTGAAGGTGCTATGCAACAACCATCTAGTGCGTTGTGTCAAAGACTACAAATGGTTTGTTGAAACATAATCGCTTTAATTTTTCACGTTCCAATAGCTAAATGCGCCATTCGTGTTTCAGCATAGACATCCAGATCGACCTCCGAAACCGTTAACTAGTTTCATGTTATTTTTTTTGGATAAAAAGATGAAGGTGCAACAAGAAAATCCAGGCGCCAATGGGGTTCGTATTACCTGCTTCAAAGTTTAAACATTTTGCTGTTACAAAATTTATTTTTTCATTTTATTCTGCAGGCCGATGTTGCTAAAAAAGTGGCTGAATTGTGGAAGGAAATCAATCCAAAGAAGTTAGAAAAATACAAGATCAAAGCACAAAAATTGAAAGAAGAATATGAACAAAAACTCGCTAAATTTTTGTATGTTTCTGCCTCATCTTATTATCGATGATTTGGAATTGCATGTAAATTTTAAATTAACATTCTTATGCTTTAGCGAAGAGCATCCGGAATGTATTGAAGAATCTAAAAAGAAAAAAAAAGGAAATCTCTTTGGTTTTGATAAACCGAAATCAGCGTTTCAGGTATGTAGACAGTTAGCTAACTATTTTTTCTTCTTCACAAAATTTACATTGATTTCTTTTATAGTTATTTCTTAGTTCCTGTCGAGAATCTGACAAAGCTGTTGATAACATTGACGAAAAACAATTTTACGAGTATTGCAAAGAAAAGTGGAAGAATATGCCAGAAAAAGACAAAGTTTGTTGGATTAAAGCCGCTCAGGACGAAGAAGAACAATTTAGAGTAAAAAAAGTTACCAATTAATAATTTGATTTTAATCCTGGTATTTTTTTATTTCTTTTTTTTTTTGTTTTTTTTTGTTCTTTTTTTTTCTAACTTTCAGTCAAATTTGAAAAAATATGAATCTGAACATCCTGGGTTTATTCCTCCCACAGTTAAAACTCTCATCACTAAAAACGATCGTAATGTCCTGGAGAAGTACGATATTTTATTTTGTGATCGTTTTTCCATAAGTTTTGATTGTTTAAATGTTTAATCTTTTATTTTTTTTCTTTTAATAGTTTCAAAGGAAAACCGAAAAAACCTCCCTGCAATGCGTATTCTTTATATTCTGTTATCATGCTTCAGAGTGGTTGTTTGAGAAACATACCATCGAAAGAAAGACTGGCCGAAATTGCAAAAAGATGGAAATCGTTGAGTCCATCAGAAAAAGATGAATACACTAATAAATTGCAAAAAGTAACGCATCTTTTATTTTTATGTGAAGTGTCTTTTTAATCATTGTTAATGTTCCTGTTTTATTTTCAGATCCAAGAAGAATATGCTGAAAAGTATAACGAATATATTAATTCTTTGAGTCCTGAAGAAAGACAACAAGAAGAAGCTAAAAATAAATCTGGTAAAAAGAAAATTAATCCAGTAATGAAGGTATGTTGTTATTGCTATGAATTAACATTTTGAGAGTGTTTGTACTTAATTCATTTTCATTTTCAGATTGAAGTAGTTCCTGAACCACAAAAACCACCAATGTGAGTAAATAAAGAACAACGTGCTTGACGTTATACTGAAAAAGCATGCTCAGTAACAAAAATATTAATTTGATTTGTTTAAATATTAATCATAATCCAGTTTTTTTTTTTTTTTTTTTTTTTGTTAGTTATTAATAAAAAAAAAATGGTATGTATCAAAAACATTGCTTACTAAAGTGTATAATACTTAGAAAAAGCGTGTTAACAGTAAAATCAATAACGTAGTCTTGAAGAGGCTCATTTTTATGATTTTATTAGCAGTATATGGAGGAGATTTAGTGAAGTTTAATTTCTTATTTTAATTGAATCCTCCATTAGTTCCTTAATGTGTTCATCATCATCTAAATATGTCATTTTAGCTAAAATTATGAGTTACTTAAAGGGGTTGAATTGCGGTATTACTTTATCTGAAAAGAGATAACGCTCTTAATAATACCTGCTTTTGAAAAAAGTGATGCTGGTTCAGTTTTTTTCTCGATTTTGCGGAAAATTAGGTTAACGTGATTCCCCCTTTTGGACTACCTTATTGGTGATGAAATAAATGTCAGTCAACCATTATACGTGAGCAACCCTAATAAAACATAACTAGTTTAAAAGTGAAAATTCACTTTCTAATCAACCGATATGTTCCTATTAATCGGTGTTTATGTTTCAATGCATTAATTTTTCAATAAATCCTTAATTTTTCTCCTTTAAGATTAGCTTTTGACATGTTTGAATGTCTGTTTACGGAGTTGTGACAGTAATTCAATAAAACGATCTGAGATTATATGAGATAGTAATTCATAAAATACATTGTTAAAATGTTAAAATTTCAGTATACTTTATCATTTTTATCCGGGCTTCTGGTAAAGTTTTTTAAACTTTTATTGCCCAGTTAATAGACAAAACTCTACGCAACATGTGTATAATTACCCTGGTTTTGTTTCAAATTCAAGATCTCTTAAATGAAACAATAATTTCATTCGTTTTCAAAATAGTATTTTTTACTGACCTCGTAAAGAATATAGTTTATTTCGTTGCTGAAGTGGCGCTACAACAATTTTTGTGTTGAATATTTTTCTTACCCAGTCATGATTCAGCTATCCAGCCAAAAATTTTCAAAGGAAATAAGTTTTGTTCTGGTGAAACTTGGACAAAAAAAAAAGTTTTCAATTTTAAATTGAATGTCTGGGAAAATTGTACTGTCATTCAACTACATTGTCTATTAACATTTCTTAATCTTCCGTGTTTTTTTCTAATTTTTGTGTGTGGAACTTCAACTAGGGTGAAATAAATTTCCAATGAGGCAGCAGCCTCATCTCGCCTGCCCGTGGTGCCGCCCTTTTTTCGATGTAATGAAAGCTACTTTCGTAATTTCGATTTTGCCTAAACTTTAACTATAGATTCTCCTTCAGGGTTTTCGCACGCCCTTAAATATTATCATAAATTTTTTTTTCTTTTCTTACATTTTAAAGCACGATTGAATGACATACATTTTGACGCATTTTCCTCTCATGATTAGATCAACAGTTTTATACTGTGATGGAAAATTCCGTTTAAAATTTTTTTGCCGTTTAAATCAACTGTAAAATGTCTATTGAAAAAATGAAAATACTAATCGAATTTTCCAATCTTTTGGTTAATTTTTCTTACGATTAAACGAAAATTAGTCTTCCTTTCATTTATGGGAAAGGAAGAAAATGAAGCTATTTTATTAGAAAATCCACACAGTTTTTCTCCTGTAGTTGTAATTATTAAAGTTTATGTCGTGGCGTCTTCCCATAGTGTACCCAAGATGTTAATTATACTCAGTTCCAAAAGAGAAATGCGAGAATTCTAGAAGGCGCAAACAAGCAGCCTTAAATAAATGTTATCAAAATTGAATTAAGTTTGCTAGGAAAAATTAAAAATTTTAATGAACAGACATACTTCCCTTTCGCGTATAGTGTGAATCCGTACCGTTTCCTCCCCCCACGATGTCAACATGCTCTGTATATTACATGTAAAGAACTTACAAGATGATAGATGCATAAGCCATTTTCTGTCCAATTACAATATGTTATTTGAATGGGCAGTGGCAAAATACAAAGTCATTTTTCTCAATTATGGATTATTTTAATTGCATGAATTAAATTATTGGGATAATTGGAAAGAATTTATCGTCAGAATATTGAATTTAAATCGACGAATGTGACGAAAAAATGAAATTGCCAGACATTACATGTAGTTTTCCCTGGAAGTTAATGGGGTATGTACATACTTGTCTTAGAAGATCCTTATTAGAATTTATTGGTGGTTTGCGTTTCTCTTCTGGAACAGAGTATAGTCGTATACATCGTGGAAAACATCGTAAGCAAGTTTCAGGTATAGAAAAAAGGAAAAACTAATAATTTACAATTATGTGGCCGAGAACAATTGTAAATTATCAGTTTCAATTGTATCTGGGTTATAATCAAAAGTATGCTCTTATGCTCGATTGTGTGTATTACGAAGATATTCCTCTTCCTAGTGTGACATATTTCACACTCTAGCACACATAAAACTGATTAAAGCAGGGTTTAAACTCAAATCTTCATTCTCCAATCTGTATTCTGTAAAGTTGGGAAATTTTAACTCTTGGAGAATAAATCAAGAAAAATAGTATAAACCATAGCTCAGTGTTTCCCTTTACAATTTTTATGTATTAGATCATGGAGAATAAATCAACAAGTATAACTCATCCTTAAGTGTGAAGTAGTTTGATATTTTGTATATTTGGCTTCCTACGTGTGACATTATTTTACTCACACTAGCACACGAACGAACTGATCGAGCGTACCTAGTAACAAAGTAGTTTATATACTTTGCTAGGATCATTAACTGAATTGATAATTGATAGAGATTGATACCCCGTTTAAAACATAAAGGATATCAGTTCTTATAAATTATCAGTTCAGTTCATGATTGCAGCCATGATAGTGTTCTGCGTGTATTATTGAATGAATTTAGACGTACTTAAGGCTTTTCTCTAGCGCATTTGTGCATTTTAAATTAGAAAAGGGTTAAATAAAAAAACTCTAGTGCAGCAACAGTGTAAAAAACACTTTTCCGGTAATTTCTTCTTTTCCAGTTTTCTCGGAAACTACTGAACTAATACGCAACAAACCTTGTATCTAACTTGTCCATACGTAATAACGATGTATCGTGGAAATTTCAGGTGTATCTCTTTTGTTGTTTTTTAAAATCTTGAAAAAATATATTTTTCAGAAATTTTGTTCTCCAGTTTTCTCGGAAACTCCTTAATCAGTAGGCAATAAATTTCGATCAAATCTGTTCCTATATGAAGACAACTTTTCATAAAAATTTCAGCCTTATCTCTTGTTGTTTTTTCTAAACCATATACACAAAATTTTCTCCATTAATTTTTTCTTATCCAGTTTTCTCAAAAACTGTTGAATCAATAGGCAACAAACTTCTGTGAGACTTGTACATACATAATATCAATGTATCGTGAGAATTTCAGCCCGACTCCTTTTGTAGTTGCTTCAAAATCATAGATGAACTACTTTTTCTGGAATTTTGTGTTCTCCAGTTTTGTTAGAAACTGCGGAACCAATAGGCAACAAACTCCTATCAGACCTGGTCCTTTATAATGACTACATTTCGTTAAAATTTGTTTTATGCCAATATTTTGTGGGGAACTCTAATTTTTGGAAGAACCTTCATTTTATGAACCTCCGAATTAAATAATTCGTATATATTAAATTTATTGGTTTTGAATTTGGGCGTCAAAATATTATTTATATTTAAAAGAAAACTCTAACATATGTGAATTTCTTTTTCTCACTGTATTGCAGACTGTAGGTCTTAAATGTTACTTATTGGCTGTACAGATAGTTATGTAATACCATTTGACCAAATTGAAACTTTAATGTATTTTTTATGAAATGGGTTTTGGGTTATTCACTGCCTTTCAATATGTAAGATTAATTTGCATAACTTCGATGAATTTTTTCAGAGATGCAATAGAATTATTGAGATCAAAGAAGGAACACACGTGGAAGAGAAAAGCTAAAGAGGATCCTGTCGCTTTCGCGCGTAAAAAGTGGGAAAAACTGTCGGATACCCAGAAAAAAGCTTACATTAAAGAATTGAAAGATATTAACGAGGAGTATGTCGAAAATTTCGGCAAATTTTTACAAGTAAAATTTAATGTTTTTTAAAGTAAAATAATATTTTTTTTTTTGAAAACTATTAATTGTCTTCTTTTTTTTATCAGCAATGCTCACCCGATAAAATCACTATATATTTAAACGCAATATTACTTCATAAAAAAGAATTTCAAGATACCTTGGTAAAGTTTTAATAATTATCTTACTAATTTTTATAATAATTTTAAACGATTAAAATGCGGAACATTTAAAAATTGGTTTTCGAATTGAGAAATAAAGACATTGTTTCTCGTACAATATTACGACTCTTTGATGTATTTATTCGTTTATAAACCACACTGCACACAGTTGTGGTGAAAATCTAGGTGAATATGTCTCATATAAATTGTTTCTGTTTAATTTAAGTGAATCGATGCATCAGTCAAGTTGATTCACAAATGAATTAAAGAGATGATTTGAATTATCCGATTTCATTATGAACATAGATCTGGTGTTTACAAATTCAGTATCACTTTTTTTTAACCTCTTTAATTACCAAACGATAATTTCTGTAAACAAACTAACAAACTATGGAATACGGTATTGTGTAATTACATTTAGTAATATTTAAAATGCACTGCAACGAGCTAGCAAGTTGGAAAATGATGTGAAATTTAAAATTAAAATTATAACGTAAAATAACCCATTTAGAAGATAATAATAATCTCTTTTATCATTGTGAATCGACTTAGTCAAATGTGTATACTTGTGTCTTACGATGCCTTATCGATATTCTTCCAGATTTTCAGTCTATTTGACGGGATATCCGAACTTGTAATTATGTATTCTCGAAACGTAAATAAGAATTCATTGAATCACCAGAATTTTCCTTTATCGAAACAAAGTTTCAGATTATTGGTTGGGAGTCTTGTGAAATTTACTGTCTATGCTCTCTGTTGGATTAAGGCATAGATAAACTTCAATCGATCATTAAAAAAAAACCTAATAAAACTGAATTAAGAGTTTTTATATAACCTTATGATCTAAAGCCTTGATATGTACATTTGGAAAATTTTTTTATCAACTTCGAATATAAGGGTGTTGCTTTAGAAATTAAATTCTTTTTCAAAACTCAAGTCCAATTTTGATTATGGTGCATAGAATTGATTTTAAAAAATTCCGTTTTTTTATGTGGAATTTGAGCCACAAGAAAAAGACTAGTTGGCGCCAACAATGTAGTGCCGAGAAGTTGTATATTTGTGAACCGTAATTTCAAATTATTATAATTTTTTGTTGGTGGTATACTGTATTACGAAAAAATAAACGATTGATCTTCAAATGAAACTGATCATCCTCATCTAGATCTTCCTCTTGTTTAGTGATTCCATCGTGGACCGGCAACTTATGTGTGAATTTTTTGTGAATACTGTGTGTTAAATTGTAATAGATTCTAATTCATTAGAAATTGGTGTTAGGTACCCTTACAACCCTGTTTTCTTATGTAGAGATTTTTACAGTAAAATGTGGTTCTCTCTGTTAAAATATACGAAATTTATGGAATCAATACTGTAATACCTAACCAACTAAGTTCCAGTTGTCCAACATCCCTTTAATTTGATTTTAATTAACTTTTTTTTAAAAGTAATCAAAAATATTATTCCTGTACTTTATATGGAACGGCGTTAGATTTTCGCGCAAGAATAAAAATATGTATTAACTTATTGAATAGTAGGTAGTCGAATGATTTTATTTTTTAGAGGTAAAGTTTCAAGTTTCAGTGAAATTCAAAATGTTTTCAAAAACAACATAAATTGGACGTATAAATCGGTACGTTAAATAATGTTTTTTAAAACTTCATAAGTTTGGTCATCATTTTTCATAGTCAACATTTTTCATCGTAAATTTATTTCACCTTTTTTTTAATTTAAATTTTCAAACATCGAAGCTTTCTGCTCCTCGTTAGCTTATGTTGCTGCAGTGTTCGAGTAAGGGGTTATGAGAGTATGGTTTACTTGTGTTGAGAATGTAGTCGATAGGTGGTCTCGAACCGGGAACCTTTCAGATGCAAGATCAGTGCTTGACTGTTACGTCTGGTAGGGTTTATTTGTGCTAGGCTACTTGTGTTAAATAGAGAGGATCGAGAATGTTGTTGGCGACTGGTCTCAAATTGAGTACATTCCGAATACTTGGTCTAGCACCTAACCGCTGCGCTAACCAGACCCACTCCTTAGTCCATAATTTCAAGATGAAGCGAACTTGAATTACTTCTTAAATCTATATTCGTTTAACTGTTTTTTATATATTTTATGTTTGTTTTTTTTTTCTTTCAAGTCCGATTCATTTTTTTTTATTGATTTATTTCAGAAAAAGTACGCCGAGTTTGATGTCAGTGATAATGAAAACAATTCAAGCAATGAATCAGAAACCTAAGATATGTCAAGTGCGTGTTATTTGTAATTTATAGTTTGACTCATTGTTTTAATGTAACTGTAATTTTGTCTATTTCTTATTTATATTATCTTAATTATGTGAAAATTAATTAATGACATAATTTCTTTTTCTCTCTCTTATGTATAACTATAGTTGTTTTGTTACAAGTACATAAGTTTTTACGTTACCCATCTCTTAATTCAGTAGTTGCCGAACAACTTGCTAGCATGCAGACATATTCTTCGCTTTTCCTGTAATTTTATTATAATTAATCGATAATTTTTTTAAATTTTTCGAGTAATTACTCCCAGTGTAACAGCTATGTGGAGAAATATCAAAATAGGAGAAAAGCTAGGACTGATTTTGTAACTAATACATCCTTGAATGGGAGGAGAAAGTAATTGTGTATTGTAATTAATTTCATCAATTAAACAGCCGATTCAATATTTGTGCTCATTTTGAAAAAAACAGTTAATTCGATTCCATTTTACTCGTCGACATTACGTAGTGTTCGTGCTGCTTACCGTACAGTCGAGATTCTTCGTAGCTTTTAAAATTGGATCAATTATGATCATTAAGTTGCAGTTCTATGAAGTTGTACTTATAATTGTGTATTGTTATACGAAATCAGTTGTTTCGTATGAGTCGCCCTTGAAAGGTGGCATATTGTATCCTCGGGAATCTGAAACTCGAGAAGTAAAATTACTCGACGGAATTTGGAATTTTAGATTGTCGCAGAAGGATACTGGTTTTGAAGAACGATGGTTTGCTAAGAATTTGAATCAAGTAGGCATGATTTAAATCGTTTCGATTATAAAATATTAAGACATGTGCTCAGCGCACTTCTGTTTGAGTGAAGATGTTCAATTTCTTTGTTTGTAATTGTTCAAAATTTCTAACCTAACTGAACTTTCTTTATCGACACGAATGTATTCGCTCGTTTATATTAACGAAAGTTTGTTAAACTCAAGAAATATAATTTTTTCTAGACAGGTCCTGTGATATCAATGCCCGTTCCAAGTAGCTACAACGATGTGACGATGGATGCAAAGATTCGAAATCACGTTGGATGGGTTTGGTATGAAAGAAAATTTTTCGCTCCCATTTCTTGGAAACGTTCGAATTTTCGTATTTGGTTGCGATTTGGCAGTGTTCACTATAGAGCGCAAGTGGCACGTATTTATTACGTTGATCAAAATACATCTTCATTCATTTTGTATAAAGTTTGAAACCTTCGCATTTTAGTGGATAAATGGACGTTCTGTTGCAAATCATGAGATCGGACATTTACCTTTTCACTCTGATATCACATCATTCCTCAATTTTGATGTGCAAGATCGAGTTACAGTGGCCGTGGACAATACTCTTCTGTTTAACACTTTGCCTCAAGGTTCTGTAAAAAGTATCAGTACGTAAGTGATGCTGCGTTTGTATGGTAACACGTTCCTTTTATTCATTATCTACCTGAGTACCTGCTGTTTTTATCGCTGACCGGATCTATTTGGTTATAATTCTAACAGTGATTATGGGGTCAAAAAAGTTCAAGCGTAGGATTTCGATTTTTTCAATTATGCTGGAATTCATCGTTCAGTGCATTTGTACACTACACCAACTGTTTACGTGGATGACATAAGCGTAAATACTGAAGTTGAGGATCATGAGAAAACTGGTAATCTGACATTCTCTGGGATTACCTAATTACTTAAAATTTTATATAGTTTTTTTTAAATGACTCATTTTTGGCAGGAATTGTTTATTACGAAATTTTTATTGCGGGACGAAACACAACGAACGTATTGTATGCTTGTGAAGTTAGTCTCGTTGACAAAGAGGGAAATTTCGTGGTGGAAAACATTCATAATTCTAATGAAAATAGTTTCTCCGGCTCAGTTAACATTTCGAATGTGAAATTATGGTGGCCGTATCTGATGCACTCTACTCCTGGTTATATGTATACGTTACAATTAAATGAACAGTGTTAATTCTGAATTTATCTTCTGAAGTTGCATTTCAATTCAACACCAAAGAGATATATGTTGATGATTTTCGAAACTTTTAATGTCAGGTAATAATTATTAGGTACGTATTTCTCGTTGGGTACACACCCAGAATTGCAAAAGCAAATCTTGGAAGATAAGAAGACGAAAATTGAAATATGACTAGATTTTATAATTTTTAATTTGAAACGAAAACATGAATTTTTAAAGATAGCATACAATCATATGAAGCTTAAAATACTAATTTTTAGGATTTCTATTAAAAAAAAAAGGAAAAAAAAAGTTGTTCCTATAGCAGTGAATTGTTTACGGGTAGAATCTAAATACTGATTGGTGTAGGTCTCTTTTGTTTGAATGAATTCATCAAAACTCAGAAAAATGGTTTTCGAAAGATGAAAAAACTACTTCCTTGTTACAAATTATGTACCTATCTTCCATTGTTCGGAGCGTTTCAGCTTGAATATATGTACCTATTCCGGCCAGCTTTTTATCAGTTTTAAAATCTAAAATCTAAATGATAATCAGTGAATTTTGATCTGTAAAAATTGAAAAAATGTGTCTATTTCAGTTCTAAATGTTTATGTTTCGGTACTTTTCCATCGGAATCTATTTAAACATAATGAGAATCAGGTGAATTGTAAATTACGTATGATTCATAATACTGACGACACTTGGATTCGTGTATAAAGATGATATTTTGCATTACTTCTATTGAAACTTTTCAACCTCTCCCTCTAATGAAAATTTTTGGGTAGGCAATTCAATTTAAAAAGTAGCGAATACCATTATTATAATTATTGTCTCGAGTATGAAATTCTACATAATCAGTAATATGACTATAAAATGAGTTTTTTAGTTCCATGTATTTAAAGAATTTGTCTAGGGTGCATGTTTTTATTGTATTTAAATGACTAAAATTTGTCCTCTAATACCGCAGTATTAATTTTTAATTTAAAATCTTTACTGCAGATTCGATTAAAAGACGTATCTTTAAACATAATAGACGTATATTCGCAACCTGTTGGTTTTCGAACTTTAAAATGGAATCAAATGAAAATGACTGTAAATGGAAAACGTTTGTACCTTCGAGGATTTGGGAGACACGAAGATTCAGATGTAATTAAATTTTTTGTTCTATGACCTTATTTTAAAATTTCCTTAAAAGTTAGACAAATTTGATAATTTTAAGTGAACTTCGGAAGTGAGCACATGAGAGCTCCGCAAGCTGAAAAAAATTTTCCCTTAATAGAATTTCACTTCGAGTTTAAAAATGTGCCCTTCTAACTCAGTTCAGTATTAAATTAATATGGAGAAAAGGGGACGTCGAAAAAACATAAATAAGTTTTCCCTTATTTTTCCGAGAATATGCGAAAAAATGTGAGAGATAATATGTGACTTATCAGTATGGGTAGAGTTTATATATCTACTTATTTTCATTTCCTTACGTTTGTATTCATGTCCAAGTGGCCATCTGTCAAACTATTTTTCATTATTTATTGACATTTTAAATTCTATAATTTATTAGGTTGAATACATATCTCATAGTACCTACTTAACCTCAAGAGAACAATCTTGAATGAATTTTAATTTACAACCCGTTGTTTTTCTCGGAAACTATTGAGTTTTTATTGAAACGTTAGGTACATCGATTCTGTGTATTTTTCTATCCTGAGTTATGTGGTGAGACTCACTTTTCGATACAATGAAGGTTCAAAAAGGTATGAATTATTAGCAAGTGGAAACTACTCTTCCTCCCAAAATGTGGGTAAGACTTTTTTAAAGCTTGGTAAAAATAAATGACATAAATACATACTCCCTTATGGGCTTCCAAATTTCGTTCGTTTTGTCATTTTTTGAGGTAGTTACATCAAATTTTTGATTTTTTAATGTGGAACACATTTTTATTTTCATTACACAGGCAAAAACGAAAGTGTGCAGGCGGCTGCCATGGTGCAAACATAGGTACGAAAGAGAGAAGAGAGAAAGAAAAAATGTGTCTGTGTTAGTATATGTGTGGTTGTGTGTGTGCGAATGCCCTAAGAGAATCTTTTATTTTTAGATTTTATTATGTATTATTCTACTGACTAGTACATCATTGAACATGATTTTTGAGGCGCTGAATTCGAATTTTATGTTAATTTTATCATTAGACCCATTCTTTGACTCATATTGAGCCCAAAAAGGGGACAGTTTTTTATTTTCAGATTTTATTATGTAATATATCAGTGAACACTTAGCTCAGGGTTAGGGTCAGAGGTCCAAGGCATCTGTCAAGAAAATCTGACACCATGGGCAGCTAGTACCTATATTGAGAAGTCCGAGATCTGGACCTTCAAATAAAAATTGTTTTTTGACAAATTCTGATAAAATAATGATGTCACAATTTAAGACAATTTTTTGAGAGACAAAATTCGAATTTGGACATTATATAATCCGAATTCGAACTCGTATTCAGATGAAGACGTGCAGACAGAAATAAAATCTGATTCTCTTTCAGGCGATTATAATATATTTTATTTCAGTAACGATTCTTCCAAATTCAGACAATTTCAGACAATAATTTGGTTTGATCCGACAGACTGGCGCCATGAGATATATATTAGATGAAGACGAATTGAATAGAACTAAAAACCCATCGACAGACATGAATGCAGCCAACCTTTTTGCTTTATCTCTGGTCTTTCCACGCTTTGCTTGCGGTTTGCAGTCATTTAATATATTTTATTATATTTTGTTTTATCAGTCATCCACGTGCGTTTTTGCCTATTACATGTTGACGTATATATATATTTTACTATCTGTAATTTTATTGGCTTTAGACATTTGGTAATTCCTCTCGCTTTTTATTATCGACATCGCATGTTTGAAGGCAATTAAGCAGTCAATAAGTGGGGAAATTTCCTTAACAAGAAGAGCTGATTTGTAAAGACAAATTCTAATTTTTAAATCACTCTCTTCTTTGCACTGGTGACACCTGGTACTGGGTTTGTCTTTGCAAATGAGTCCTTCTTGTGTAGGCAGATAGTAGCAGGTCCAAGTCACAAGTCGTACGTTTAAGTCCTCACATTAGGCAATTTAATATGTGTACCATCTTCGTGATGCAGAATATGATTCAATCTGATCTATCTTGAAGACAACTAGGATGGTAGTTGGTACTCCAGATAGGTTCAGTTGAAGACAAAGGCAAACTAGAGATGTTCTTTCGTCATGAAGGATCAGTAGTGACGACACACAAGTCATTTCTAGTTTCGCCAGTTGTACATCGCACTTCAAGGCAAACTTTTAAAAACACCTGCGAGGTGAAGATATCAGTTGACAATACGATCAGATGGAGTTCCTGGCATCTGCTAGGAGGGAAATTTGGTGTGTTGAAGACAACTTTAAGACAAGCTTGGTTCAAGATGACTGCCTTGCTCTATCATTTAAAGGCCGCGTCGAGCCTTCTCTTTGCGCATAGTGGATTTGACTCCATCTATGTTAGTAATTTTCTCACCTCATCCTCACTTTCAACCAAAAGCTCTGAGACCTAAAGTTTCATATTAGGAGTTTTGTGGTATGCCAACCGGGGTAGCAACGCCCCGAAAGGGTTGCGTCCGGTAAGCTACCCGCATCTTATTTACACCCCCAGCGAGGGCCGTCTTGACGACCTAGCACAACTCCTGGAACCCACTTCCAATGTCCCCTAAAACACGAATAAGGGTACGGCACGAGAACACCAGGGGGGGCCTCGTGCGCCTGGAAAGAAAACCAGGGGGAAAGTTTAAGTAACCCCAGAACGTTGATATTTTGGAATACATAAATGAAAGAATATCGACAACCAAAAACCACCTGGAAAGAACAAACTACGTGTTGAGAATAAGATTAGGCCCCGCCATTTCAC
>WOFM01000891.1:0-20004 GCA_011428145.1 Ericerus pela
TTGTTTCAAAATAATTATGAATACAATTAATTTTATTTATTTCTGACATAAACACTTCGTCAGTAACAGAAAAAAAGTGAAAAAATTATTCAGTATATACAACAAAAAAAAATTTTTTTTCAGAACCGGAAAGAAAAAAAATTATTTATCAGAGTAGGATTCGATCCAATTTAATGGAAGGCTTATGAGGTTGGTAGGAAGTACTTCTACAAATCTGTTTGTATCGTGTGACATGATAGAGGCTTTGAGTGCTCTGTACCATCTCTTGATTTTGCCATTGGCTTGAGGATGGTTAGCCTTGGTATTACTTAGTTGAACACCAAGCTTATTAGATAGCTCTTTGAAGAGTAAGCTCTCGAATTGGCAACCTTGGTCCGTAATTATGGTATCAGGTACACAGTACTTCGCAATCCAGGTAACATATAACCTGGCAACCACAGTAGGAGCTTTCATCTTATGTAGAGGAATTGCTTCTGGCCATCTTATTGCCCTGTCTATTATCGTTAAAAGGTATCTGTGTACTTGTGATGGTAGAAATGGGCCTACCATGACCATATGAACTGTTTTAAACCATTCTGTTTGTTTGAAAGATTTGAATGGCGAGCGAGTATGTCTTCCTACTTTGGATTCTTGACAGTTCATGCAACTGCGAGCACATTTTTTGCAGTCAAACTTCATTTGTGGCCATACAAATCTTGCCAAAATTAAATTAGCACTACATTTTGGCCCAGGAAGTGACAGATTATATACACTGTTGAAAACCATCCTGCGATATTTTACTGGTAGAAATGGCCTATTCTTACCTATACTGATATCACATGTTAATAAAACATCAGTACCGGGAATTTTTCGCTCTCTCAATTTGGGAGTAGTATCATCGTTTGATAACAACTGTTATAATTCTGCATCCTTAATCTGTGCTTTAGCTATTTCAGCATAAGGCAATTAGACAGGAGCCAAGATAGAGTCGATCCTACTTAGAGCATCAGCTTGAGTGTTAGGTTCTCCACTTATATACTGAATGTCTGTAGTCAATTGACCAATAAAGTCTAATTGTCGTGCTTGTCTCGGCAATGCCAGTTCTGCTTTTTGTGTGAAGGCATATGTTAGGGGTTCATGGTCAGTATACACAGAAAAATATCTACACTCTAATTGGTGCCTGAAATGATTCAACGCAGCAAAAATTCCGAGCAATTCCCTATCATACGTGCGATAGTTCTTTTCTGTTTTTGAGAGCTTCCTTGAGAAGAAAGCTAGCAGTAACTTCTTGTTGTCTTTATCAAGTTGGTACTTGGTTGCACCAATAGCAAAATCTGAAGCATCTGTACTCAAACATAACGGCAGACTTTTGTCTGGATTAGTCAATTACGTTGCATTTGCCAGTGTATCTTTGATTTTCTCAAAGGCCTGTTTGGCTTCTTCATTTCTATTGAGTTGAGTCTTATTTTTCTTTTTACTTGTTTTAATTAGTTCAAACAGCTTTCTTTGTTTGGCTGCTGCATTCTTCATGCAACATCTGTAAAAATTCACCATCCCCAAGAAACGCCTAAGTTCGGTGACATTTGAAGGTTTTGGGAAATTCAATATTGGTTCTACCTTGGTCTTCAAAGGGGAAATGACTTTGGTTGAGATTTTGTAGCTGTGAAAGTCAATTTCGGTCTGTGCATATAAGTTTTTACCTATGTTGATAGTAAGCCTGGCAGTGTGTACACGCAGCATGACAGCTCTTACATTCTCCTTGCGCTGTTGCTCACAGCCTTCAGAGCATATGCAAATGTTATCAAGTATGCATATGTAAACGGCAGTCCCCTAAACAGTCCATTGATGAATCTCTGGAAAGTTTGTTGCAAGTTGCAAAGTCCAAATGGCATTCGAAGGTATTCGAATAAACCAAAGAGTGTATAACCGCTGTCTTTGGTACGTCCTGGTCAGCCATAGGAATTTGGTGGAATGCCCAGTTGATGACAATTTTGGTGAACATCGTTTCCCATTGAAGTCCATTATATTGGGGACTGGGTAGCGATCAGTAAAGTTTTGGCATTTAAGGTCCTGTAGTCTCCAAAAATTGGCCACCCTGCCTTGCGTTTTTGGTCATGTGGATAGGGGAGCTCCAAGAGCTTTTTGAGGGGTGACATATACCCTCCTCGATGATGTGATGGAAGTACTCCTGTGCTGCTTTGAGTTTGTCAGGCAGTAACCTTTGTTCTCTAGCATTGCAAGGCAGTCCTTTGGTCTCTATAAAATGAACAGTATCATGTTTATAGGTAGGATGCCTACGAATTGATGGTTGAGTAACTCCAGGATAGTCAGACAGGATCTGTAAGAGTTGTCTGTCAACTTTTGTACAGCTGGATATATTTGTGTCCAGTCTGTAAGCATGCGTTTTGCCATCCACACAATGTTAAGATTCACTATCGATCAGTTTGCCATTTTTGAGGTCAATAATCAAGCCAAAATGTGCAAGGAAATCTGCACCCAGGATCAGGTTTGGAACATCAGCAATTGTGAAGGACCATGTTATGTTTTTCCTAAATCTGATGTCGACTTTTCTGGTCTCAAATCAGTAAGCTGGAATGTTTTGACCATTCACAGTACGGAGATAGTATTTCGGAGGAAGTACCTTTTGATTTCTACTTACTGGCAATATACTCAAGTCTGCACCCGAGTCTATTAGGTACCATCTCCTATTAGTCCTGTCTTTAATGAACAAGCAGCATGAGTGTTTTTCTGAGGGGTCTCGTTCTCATTGCTGTTACATTTGGTGGCCTCTGTGCCAAACCGATTGTGGAAGAAACAACTCTTATCATCCCAATTTCAAGACTGTTTTTTGAGAGATGATGCTCTTGGGGATGTTGAACTCTGACCCCTTGTTGTTGGAACTGGATCTGCTGTCTCTGGACTAGGACTGTCGTCCTTTGCTGTTGCTATTGTTGTTGTTGTTGTTTCTTGATTTAGATCTTTGTCGCCAGCTACTATTGGATTTGCTCGAGCTTTGGCTTTTGTTCCATTTTATTTCATCAGTCAACTGGGCTATTTGAGCTCAAAGTTGAGCGATTTCTCCAGTCTCTGCAGACACTCCACTTACCACAGGCTTTGACCAGGTATATTCTAGAGCGCTGTCTGCTGCTTTTGCAAGGAAGTTCAAGTCTTGGGATGTATTTATTATGGTCAAACCCACTGCAGCTAGGCATTGCAGATCACTTTGGGGTTGTTACTTGAAAATTGGTTGCCTATGACTGAGGATAAAGATTGAGGGTTTGTCGTTTCCCATCTTCATACCACCGATCACATCATCAATGATTTGGTTCTTTCTTTCCAAATACATTCTTAATTTTTTTGATGAACCAGGCATATTTGTCATCTTCTGTCGAAGGGCATTCCATAATATCCGGAATGTGGCAGATTATCTGTGGGGGCATGCCTCCACAAATGTGGAGATACATCTGGTTCAATAATATATTTTTGGTCTTGAACTTGCCTTCCAATAGAGTCAACCACAAATCTACCTCAATGGGCAGAAATTCCGTGACCTCTATCCTTCATCTGTAGAAGTTAGGGCTTTGCCCTGGCTGTAACTGCAGAAGTTGCATAACTTGTACCAAGACTTTGGGTGTCAGCTGTGACTGACTACTACCTCCCTGCGATGGTTTTGGGTTTTCATTTCCAGTTGGTGGTGGGACCATTTCTGTGTCTTTTTGATGACAAGCGTATTCCACAGTACTATTTCCTTCCTTGCTGGTCAAAAACACTGGCTCTCGTGTTTGTAGGACATGTGTTTTTGGGTCAGAAATTTGGCTTAAAGTTCAACCACTTCTCAATATTTTGACTGCTAGTTGTTCTTTATTTATTGCAGTTCCCAGTCGTGCTAATTCCGGGTGTTGAGGGCCTTCTTCTGTGTTTGCTAAATTCGTAGAGTGTCGAGTTGAAGTCAGGGGAGTTGAGGGATGAGGCCAATCTTCTTCCTCCAGGTCCACTTTATGGTTTCTCTTCGTTTATATATTTTAAAGAAAGGAGTATAAATTCCCACTTCAGCAGACTCTACTTCAACAACCAAAGGTGTCTTAGTTTGCAAAAAAAATTTTTATATTTGCCGAGCAAGCGAGTTTCTCACCAGCGCACCATGCCAAATTTTAGAAAAGCGCACCACGCCTCAAGACACCGCACAACGTAGCCAAAAATCAAGTTTTTGTCACCACTGTGGAATACCTTGTCGTAGGAGATATTCTTACCAGAAGGAAATTCTACAGAATTTAATTGTGTTCAGTCACTTCATACATAAGTATGGGTAAGCCAAAACCAAGGCAAACACTGGCGATTTTATAGCCAGTTCAGGCAGTTTATATACAACTTATTCACACGCACACAAACACACATATGTAAGAAAATACGTACGTTGGTGAGAGTGGCCAGAATACATCATCCACTATCGAAATAAGAGATGGTTGGCTGGTTTGTGTATGGATCGTTACATCATCTCATTGTGTCACGATTCGGTACTCGTACGTTACCTGCATGTATTTGCAGGTAATTACGATCGAATATAATTTGTATATTTTACATCACACTGACGAATAATTTGCCTGTCCTTTTGGGTGGCAACTGTCGTCGAGTAGTCCAAGCCCCTATACCTCATACAGGAGAGTCCCCACAAACAGTATAACAGTTGACGTTTTCAGTCAATTAAATTCGGCAAAAATATAAAAATATCGAAAAAAAACTCCGAAAGTTTTGGGTAACTTTTACATGTCCAAATAGGTGAAAATATGCATGAAGAATAGTAATTGAAATATGAACAATTTGCAAGTCAATCAGGTATACCAATAGTCAAGCAGGCAATGGGTTGAGAGTAAATAATGAATGGAGAGTGAAGGAATGAAAGAGCGCAAGTATATTTGTAAATTCATGTTGAATGTAAGTGGAGTGTGGTATTTTTCAATAGTTGTCTGACAAGGACTTCATTGTCTGAAAAATAGCACTGAAAAATTGCTTGGGTTGTAATATTTATAGTAAAATCTTCAACCATTAAGGAACCAATCACAATAGAGAAAACCGATCCTCGTACCTTATTAGTCCATTATTGTATTTCGCCCTTAGTATTGTGACATCTGGTTACCCGTAGCCTTCCCCTCATGTCACCATCGATCTGTACTACTATTACGATAGGTAACGGCTCTTGAACATTAAGATTGTGTTATCGATAAACTGAATGGGAAATATGTCGATTCCCCAACGGAAATAAATACTCCATTCTACGAAAACGATGAAGACACGTCGATCAACTATTATTTAACGATATGGTGATGTGTATAATTACGATATTTGATCATCGGTGAACCAATTCTTATCTTTCTCGACTGTTCACAATTTTGGCCTAACTGTGGGCAGTCAGTGTCGTTTTGTATATGATAGTTTCCATACGTCGTGAATATGAAATATTATTCACGACATAATACAGCTTTTTAATACGACATCAAGTAACCTTTTAAATTGTATTCACCGATACTTTTCGAATCTAAACATCGATAGTAAAACCAAATAGTTTGCGATACTACTTCTCTGATTTCAAAAACGAATACTCAATCAAAATCTGTTGGTTCACCAAACTTCGAGAACCATGAGGCGATACGGTTTGTAACCTGCACGACCTGACAATAGTTACCATATTTGTAAGTAACCTTTTTGATTGTAATAAAACATAAACTGTAATAATGGGTTGGCCAACTTATTTATTTCCAATTATACAAAATATCCCAACATACTTCGTAGGCCTCAGGAGCTATTGCTGGTAGGCTGGTGACCTAACTGTTTGAGCTGGCTTGTGGTCTCAACTCTACAATCAATCGAGACTTAGTGATATACTTCGAATCTTGATATCAACCCCTATACTTGGGATGTACATTTGTTTTCGGATGTCACATCTATGTTTGACATGGCAACTGTGACAGAACTTGATCGACTTGTCTTTTGAGTTCCACGGCTGAGCCTATTGCAAATGCCTTATCCACAACCTTCCGTTCAAACTTTAATTCCGTCCGTTGTGAGGGTGTGATTAGAGAATCGTCCATTCTTAATCTAAAACCTTCACATCCGGATATATATACAATCTCATGTTATTCGTAGGTCCGTATTTCTACTTGGTACTGTAGTTCACGTGGGTGTATATCAACGAATGTGAAGAGTGTACCTTCCTTTCTTTCGATCATGTTTTCAAACCACCCTTCCAAAATTATTTCTGTTCTTACTTTCTATTTTTTTTTCAGGTTCCCTTCTACCATATCCTTTCAATAAGAGTAGAAAGATCATATGAGAAGAGACAAAAATCCACCATCTGAGTATTGTTAAAACCCATCCGATCAGTTTGTTGCTCAGCATGATCGTTAGAGCGATCCATTAAGTTGGATAGGTCTGATCAACCTGTTCATGTCGGGATTAGCACTATCCAAATTTACCAAAAGTGTTTGGTAACCATTGACTGGCCGGCTTTGCCGCAGTCATTTTTAATTTTTTTGGGCATCTGATTCCAACGTGTACTAATTGGAGGAAGTCTTTCTCCTCACTATGACACAAGTGCAGCAAGTAAACTGCAATGAAAGTTACATCGCCTTCAGCGTTTAGCTTTGTGCCTTACGAAGTGTGTTAACCTAAATTCGATAAAAATTATAAACTTAACGTAAATTAGTAAAACATCCTGGTGTTCGAGGATTAGGTCCCTCGTGTTGATTCAAAATAGTTAGTGTGATAAACAATGTCCCGTTCGAGGCGTAAGCTTCCTTAATAAACTTTGTGTTCAAGACTATTAGTCGTTAGAATCATTTGCTATGGCCCTAAGCCTACAGATCATGTTTTGATCTTACCATTTTATTGGCAGTGTGCCATAGAAAATAGTTATCGTAGTTAACCTAACTATCGTACGTCGCTTTTAGTGGCCCAGTATTTTATTGTTCGACAAACTTTCTTTTAACAACTCTTAACAGACTAAAATAACATCGTACGGGTGTGTATTGAAATAGAATAAAAAGATAGGTTAAATTAAAAGCCACCCGTATTCCCGTAATCGTACTTACGACGTACCGACTTTAAAGTAAAGTAATTAAGCCTTAATCGACTTTTTATCTGCCCTATGTTATGGATTTTGGTCCAATTAATAACATACATTATAATTTAGGGATTCTAGAAATATTCTCGATACTATACTTCCGGAAGATTCCCCTAAAAGTATGACCTACCCATTAACTAATTAAGTTGATCCATTTGTTAGTTTTAGCTGAGTCATAAATCCCCCCTGTTCCAGGTATAACAACGAGCAGAGCCATAGACATCGATTGCTAGTCTGTTAAGATAAAATGTATCGATTTAGTTAGGGGAAATATTAGCCTTTTACTAAATTTAGGCCAGCAGAATTTGTCCGAGATGAATGGTATGGGGGATGATAATAACCCCAACCCCTTTGACACCCCAACCACCTCAGTAGACGAGATAGGGAAGATGCTACAAATATTCTAGAGGTCGTGATGAGCGAGGATGATGCGAACATTACCAGAGGATCCGCCATCATGGAGGAAGAAGAAACCTTTAAAAGCTTGTGGGCCTTTGATTCCAGCAGGGTACCAGAACCACCAAAGGGAAACGATCCAATTGAATTTTACCTGAGTCTTTATCTCCGACAATCAGAAAGTAATGCTTGATATCGTAGGGAATGTGTTGTGCAAGATACATTACGCGAGAAAAGTGAGAAAAGGAGAAAGGCAGCCAAACACATTACAATAAAAGTGGATGAAAAGTACAGTGAATTTAAGGATTGAGTTAAAGCTCTTGAGAAGGAAATTTCAAAAAGAAAGTCCCCTGAAAACCTCTCGACCATGAAGATACGCGAGAGAATAGCCAAAATTGAACTTGATCAAACAAGGAAGAAAGTCGACTTCAAAGATGCGCAATTCTACAACAACTCCTTGTACATACCCATTGATGAAGATAAAGTATCGTCTAAAGAGGACGAAGAGATTGCCACTGTACAGAATCATACAGGAATTACTCGGAAGCCCGTAGCCAGTTCAACGTTGGTAAGCTCTATTACAAGATGAGACCAGATTCCGAGTTCCCAAGAAATCCTGGAAAAGATAAGACTACTAAGCTTAGAAACAAGATCTCAAGTCATAGAACAGTTTGATTATTTCAAAAGAAAAATTGATCGACTACTGATCTCGAGAGATTCGATATCATATACTACACGTAGAGAAACATCGAGCATCCAAGCTGATTTTAGACCCGAAACACCACCTCCGACGATCTTGAGACACCTTAAGGATACGATGGTTCCCACATACCTGTCAAACCAGAGAGAAAGAACACCAATACGAAGATCCAGCGATGCAGGAGGGAACCAAACAGCTTCGAGGATAGCGCCATTGCAGAAAACGTCGAGATTATTCGAACCCTCGAGAATGCCAGCATACACGGGACACAAGGACCATCGAACTCCGGAGGAGTTCCTCAAAGAATTCGAAAGCTGTGTTGAAGACCTGGATTAGGACGACGAACAACTAGACCGAGTTTTCAGAAAGATGATGGACGTAAACAAATTTCCAGGAGATTCGGTTTATTGAGAAAATTGGGGCTACCAACAAGTGCGAGATCATTTCATGACTGTTTATTGGAATAAATCGAGGAAACAAGCCCAGGTGCAGGCCATTTGAGATGGTCAATTTGACCCAAGGAAATACGACTCGATAGCTGATTACATCATACACATATATACTCGACTACTCGAGTGTGGCAAGGATATTCAGACTATATACGGGATCTTGGTAAAAAAAGTACCGATGCCATATAGAGATAGAATACTTGAGTCCAATGGCGTGAATTTAGTCAAATTCTCAACAAAACTCGAATACTTACATAGTCTGTTCCTTGAAGAAAATACTGGGAATATAAGTAAACAAACGAAGCAGCAGCTGGTATTAAATATCGGTGACCAAAAATATGCAGATTCATATACTCCCGATGAGGCTTCCTTTCAGAATCAGGGAAATTGAAGAAGGCGCCTATGGCTGGTCACATAGGAAGCCCTGTTGTGAAACACGACAAAAACAGACCTACAACTGTGATGAAAAGTGAATTCACACTACCCGAATAAAAAATATACCAAGTCTTCGGTGAGGCAACTATTCTAAGTTGGCTGAGGAATAGTGGGTTGTCGAGTGACCAAAACCTAAGCATCGATAAAACAGCGGGTTTTGAGAAATTGAATCAATTGGGCCCACTCCTGGAAGCTGTACAAAAGACCGCAAAAGAAAATACTCGTATAATCATCGGTTTTGGAGAAGAGATTATCCTAAGCCCAGATGCGGATGAAGACACGATTATTTCGAAACTCCGATATCTCCTCGACGATTTATTGCGAAAATGTCGAGTTGAGAAAATAATCATTACCACGATTTCACCAGACCCAATGAGAATCGACAACCAGTTCTACAGATCTCAACTTCGGAGATTTAATAGCTGAATTTGGAACCTCAAGTCCGACTTCAAGGACGTGTACATTCTTGACATCCAGAGAATCTTCATGTGAAAATACGAAAACGAGATCCAGGTGACGAAAGATCCATCCACGCAGTCCCATGTTGATATAATAATGAGGAAACACATTTAATCGATGAGAATCCAGCATCTTTGATTGCAGACCATGTTGACCAAAAGGATAACAAAATGAATCCTAACGTCGAGTTGATTACAGGATATGCGAATCAAGATCGATGTGACGAGTAGGAGCAATCAGAAATCAACAAATGCCAGCAAAAAGATGAAGAGGATCCATATGGAACCTTCTGCTTTCACATAATGGACGACGTCGAGTCAGATCCAGAAGAAGTATGATCCGAAAATAATTTCATTGACACAAGGCCGTGGTTTCCGCCCTTTATAATAAATAGCATTATGGGTAGGGCAAGAAACACCTACAGGACATATATCTATCAAGGCTCTCTGTACAGTTGGATAACTGAGAAGTTTCTACAGTTCCTCAAGAAGCACAATCCCAACCTATACCTCATGCATGTGAACTGTCCAATGCAGAAGGTAGGATATGCTGTCGGAAAACCGGCTAAACGTGTTTACGGATCGATAAATCTACGATTCATAATGATTGATAAACACAGAGATGACATCGAAATGACAACAACGCTCCATATAAATATGAGTTTAAATGCACCGATCATATAAGGCTGAGAATTCCTCTACAAACACGATGGAAGACCCAGTGTGAGATATTGATTGGTCGATTTTGTAGATCCACGAGATCATCGGCCCTACGAATGAAACCCCGTTTGGCATCGAAAGCAAAATTGAAAAGATATTGAAAGAACTAGAGATATCGGATAGAATAACTCAGGAATTTGGAGATGTCCTACGTAGAAACCATAAAGCCTTTGCTGAAAAGATCGATAGATGTGCAGCCTACAAGATTACCTTGAATATGTCTCCTAACACAAAAAAGATGGACAAAAAGGAGAGGATAATTCCAAAAGGCTTGTGTCCCGAAGGTAAAAGAATTGTTTGACGACTGGGAAAACAAGGAATAATAAGTCCTGAATCGAGCGAATATTTCTCACCAATCACCTACACAAAAAAAGAAAACGGTGAAATTCTCCCTTGATGCTCGGAGGATAAACCAATATATGGGTACACGAGGAGATACGGTCCCACCCATCAAAATTATTAAGTTAAGCCTATCCGAAATGCGAGTATTTACAAAACTAGATGCGAGAAGGGATTCTAACAAATCCCGTTGGCCCCACAATCTTGAAAATACATTGCCTTCAGATTCCAAGGAAAACCATATGTTCTAAATCAAATCATTTTCGGCCTGAAAGAAGCGATGCACGCGTTTGTAGCCGCTATGAAAATTGTCTTAAGTGGACTGGGACACTGCATTACCGTATACGTCGACAATATCCTAATCCACTCTCAAACACACGAGGAACATCTGGAACACATTCGATTAGTTCTAGAGAGATTCGTAAAATACGATATGATATTAAAATTAGAAAAATGTTCATGGTTTCGAGATACAGCTCGATACTTAGGGTATGTTATCGACGCCGATGTAATACGACCCGATCCAAAAATAGCAGAAGCCATCCACAATTTCAAAGCTCCGACGACAAAAAAGGAGGTCCAATCATTCCTTGGAGTAGCAAACTATTACTGAGGGTATGTTCCAAGATACGCTGACATAATTGCTCCGTTATGTAACCTGTTAAAAACCGATGTTGCGTTTGACTGGACCAATGGTCACCAAGAAGCATTTGAGAATGTAAAATCGGAAATGGTTAGATGCTTGTTACAATCACACCCAGATTGGAGCCTCCCATTTTATGTGATCACAGACGCTTCCGACTTTGCCATTATGGGAATAGTCGTTCAATTCCTCAGCGAAGACGAAGATGAAAAGCCTAAGGTATTATCAATGGTAAGTAGATTGCTGAAAAAATCCGAGAAAAACTATCCTACATTCGAAAAAGAAATGTTTGCGATAATCTATACAATGAAGAAAAATCTATACATACTTACCAATCACGAAGTTCGAATACGAACTGATTGTCGATGTCTACAGAATCTCGTAGGCTTGAAAGACGATGTCTCACAAAGAGTAGCACGATGGAGAACGTTCCTCACTAGCTTTACGATAACTGCTACCGAACATATACCTGGGAGTAAAAACATCACAGCGGACGCATTAAGCAGATATTGCTCCCCAGTCAATGTCGTAGTGTACCAAAACGCTGATTTTCTGATAGTATTAATGCTGATTGATGAAGATAATA
Organism: Ericerus pela; assembly: GCA_011428145.1. NCBI lineage: Eukaryota > Metazoa > Arthropoda > Insecta > Hemiptera > Coccidae > Ericerus > Ericerus pela. The sequence goes on from WOFM01000891.1 coordinate 11,823, forward strand.
CAATCAACATCTCGTCGCTCATGAGCAAAATCTCAAGCCTACAAAAGAAAAGCAGAGAAATCACTGGTCAGCTTGAGAGACAATCACCTCGTATCGAAAAAGAAAATGGTATCGTCTACTATATCAATCAGGATGAAGATAAAAGAATATATGCTCCTAAATCAACTCGCGAGCTATTGATTAAATTCTACCATAAGGAATTCACACATCCTGGATCTCAAAAAACACTAGACCTGGTGCGACGATTCTTCGATTGGCCTGGATCAAAGCAAGAAATTGAATTATTCTGCTCGAACTGTGAGACCTGCAAAAGATCCAAGAATACGAATACAACATTATCGGGTCCCTTCATATCAGTCTTCACAGACAAACCTGGCCAGTTATTATCCATCGATCTGTATGGTTCATTACTGTCAGGATGTGGAAAGTGAATCGAATCTTCGTCATTATGGATGGTTTCTCCAAGTTTACGAAGCTCTATACAATAAACAAAGCTTCAGTCAACGTCTGTATCGATAGGATGAATCGTTTTATCAAAAACTAAGGCAAACCTGAAACAATTTTATCCGACAATGGAAGCCAGTTTACGACAAAGGATTGGATCAATCATTGGAAACAACTAAAAATCCAGCCTAGATTTATGTTGCCATATACACCATTGTCGAATCCAGTTGAAACACAAATGAAAATCATCGGCGATGTTCTCCGCATAAAGTGTCCTACTCAACATACTAACTGGTATCAACATTTCGATGAGATCGAACGTAGGTTGAATCATATTGAGCAAGCCACTACTGAGATACCACCGGCAACGTTGATGGAAAAAGTAAAATTTGACTACGAAGGACGAACACTACAACTGACTGACAAAGATTATAAAACAATCCAGGAAAAAGTGGTACAGAACACAAAGAAAATGGTCGCACGCTGGAAAAAGAATAACAAAAGTAAAAATCTCACCGATCTTAAGGTTGGAGATTTGATTTACATGAAAAACCATACACTTTCCGTCAATTGAATAGGAGTTTTGTCAAAACTCAACCCAAAATTTGTCAGCCCCAGCGAAATAATCGAAGTGAAGGGAAACGGAAGCTATCGAGTCTGTATGCCCGATGGTAAAATCCTGCAACGAAACATATGAATTCAAACTATAAAATTCATCCATCACCAAACGACATCATCGACCCAAAACAAAAACATCACGAGATTAAATTTCACCAATCACTCATAAAAATTAACCAAGATAAATACAAGATAAATCGATCAAAAAAGTAAGATTATTCCACTTACGTCAACATCACATCCCTAATCACAGAGTTAAACAACCATGACATCGAATCATTGATTTGATCAACACACCGATGATCATCAACTCATCGATGACATCGTGGTCATAGGGGGGAGTGGTCAGGAAACGTGATCACGCAACAACACATATCCTCACGACAATGATTAAACAAGTGAAAAACGAGCTTGTAAATTTTCGAAATATAACGAGAATCAACGTGATTTTTTCTTTATTATTATTATTTATCATTATTATTATTCAACGAGCATCGATACGTAAGTAAAACAATTTTAATTCCATAGTAGAATATTTAGATAGTATACTCACAAAATAAAAGCCTTCTCGTGTTAATTTAGTCGAAATGGCCAAACAAAACTTGCCCGAATCGTCGGTAGTAGCCAAAAGAGTAAAGGAAAGATTTATCAAAATCTCGGGTGAGAACGAGCAGTTCCTTAAATTGTTGGATGAACAACTAAGGATAGCCTCTCACAATCAAACAGTGACATCGAAAGCGCTATTTGAGAGAGTGGGTTTCAATGCAGCTACTTCGACAGCCATCGAAGGACAGGCCTAATTCTTGGAATGCGTTATCAATAGTGAGGACTATGAACGAGGCCAGACCCTTAAGGGAATGGAAATTCTGGAGGAAATTGTCAAAAGCCAAAATTAAGAGATCGAGAGAAAACGAGCTGAAGTGATGCGTCTAAATACCAAATTGAATAAAGTGAGCATTCAAAATGCCAGTCATTTTGCCAAAACCCTACCCACCTGTAACGTAATCCTCCCAAGATTAAAATCAAAACGCCCTGGGGAGCAGATTAAAATAACCCTACAAAAAAAAAGGAGGCAAATTATCGATAAAAAGAAAATCAACAACAATGGAGTTGGATGATAATACCACCGATAACAGAATGTTAAAGAAACAAAAAACCGTTAAAGTTAATAAAGAAGGATTAGTAAAAAGTGATGAATTTCTGAGGGTCCCGATCGTAATTATTGAAGATGGTCAGAAGCCAAAATCGAGTAAGATGGTAACGATCAACGAACCATCGAACATTGAACAGGAAAAGTGTAAGAGACTCGCTAATTATAAAATCCCAAATATTCTAAAAGAATCTAAAGAGTTAACGGTCCTCCCAATAGAGAAACCCATCGAAATTGAGGATGACGCTGACAAAAATGAACTGGCACCTCCAGTCCTCATCGATGAGTTCCCGAAAGAATTGTTGGAGGAAGCCGAGTACTGTCTGGGAATGGAAGTAAAAGTCATGTTTGTCTGCGAGATGAAGGTGGTGATCCCAAAAGTTTTTTGCATTGCCTTCATCATGGAAAAAACGATTTTTGTGGGAAAAGAGAAGATGCTCTGTTTTGACACCAGTTCACAGGTGTCATACATGAACAAGAAGGTCATCTCCGCGAGTCAACAGTAAACCCTAGTCAGTTGAGCTACGTGGACGTGTGACAGGTAAATTCCAATAACCACGGAGTCCAACGAAACATTCACAATGAACCTTATCAGCCGGACCGGGGTGGAATTCGAGGAAACGTTTTACCTCGTAAGGCACCCAATGCTCGATATCAACAGGATGGTCCTGGGTGCTCCGTTCGCCAGTAAATATCTCCGGGCTGTGTGAGGAGAACCGACAAAAGGTGAGATTTTCCTCGTTAAAGAGGATAAAACTTACTGACACAGATACAAGATGCCAAGGAGAGTTTTATAATCCTCGTCATACTCACCTCCCAGAAACCGATCTTCAGTCTAAACATCGAGATTCCGTCGATGTGGAAACCCCTCTTTATTTTTGTTTGACTTTTATAATTTCATTAATTTTACTTTGTTGTGGAATCGTTTGTTTTAAATCCCTCTTACTATTAGATAACTAATAATAAAGACTATAAGAATTTAAGTTTCCTCAACCTATTTATATTCTATTTTTGTTCCTAATATCGAGATTCCTATTTTTCATTTATTGTTAACTTCCTTTCTCTCTCTCTTTTTATTGGTGTATTAATGATTCGAAAACCGTTTTGCTCGGATTTCTGTTACATTCACTCTTGTCATCGCTCTTTCGTTGTACATGTATCTGTTTTGTTTCCGTTTAGTTCTAGGTCCTTTTTTCCCGTTACTGTTAGTGGTTCTCTTTGTTCTTCGCAACATAACCCATCCCGTTTGATTCTATCGAATATATTTTTTCTTAATTTCGAATACCTTAATCATTGGACCACTTCTATCTCTCACTTTGATATGTTTATTTCAACCGATAACCAAATGTCCGAAGGCTGAGGTTAATCCCTCGCTTCAAAATTTGGGGGGGGGTTTGACATCTGGTTACCCATAGCCTTCCCCTCATGTCACCATCGATCTGTACTACTATTACGATATGGAATGACTTTCGAACATTAAGATTGTGTTATCGATAAACTGAATGGGAAATACGTCGATTCCCCAACAGAAAAAAATTCCTAATTCTACGAAAACAATGAAGACACATCGATCAACTATTATTTAACGATATGGTGATGTGTATAATTACGATATTCGCTCATTGGTGAACCAGTTCTTATCTTTCTAGACTATTCACAATTTTGGCCTAACTGTGGGCATTCAGTGTTGTTTTGTACGTGATAGTTTCCATTCGTCGTGAATATGAAATATTATTCACGACATAATACAGCTTTTTAATACGACAAGAAGTCACCTTTTAAATTGTTTTCACCGATACTTGTGGTATGCCAACAGGAGCAGAAATGCACCAAACAGGTCGCACCTGGTGGACAGCACACGTTTTAACAACTACCCATACGAAGACCATCTTGACACCCTAACACGTCTCCAAAAACATACTTCACCTATCCCCGGAAACACAATTAGGGGTACAGCACAAGATGATATGCCGCAGCCTTGTGTGCCTGGAAAGCTGGTCCAGTATGGTAGATAAAAGAAAATGACCCCAAGAACGTCCATAGTTTGGAATAAAGGCCAAATAGCTTATGAATAAAAGAGTTGAAATGTCGGATACCCATCCAAAAGAACACGTGATATGTGTAACGTATATTTTCGTCTATTTTTAGAAATGACGAACATATTCATTCACTCATTTTCGAATGCCAAAAACGTAGATATTTATCAACAATTATCATCCTATAACTCTTTGTAAACAACCACTAAATTACCCGTATTTAATTTTATGTATACAGATATACCTTCTGTATATTTATGACCTAGTTGTACCTGTCCCTCGAGTACTCGACGAGTCAGCACAACCCTATAATAACAACACCCTACTTCACTTTACCTATTCGACACGTACGTTTTCATACCCTGAACGAGTATATAATCCCTCGATTCAGTAGTGTAATTGTTAAGTTCTTCGACAGCTACTTCTAAGTACCTGGAACCTCTCTTGTAGAAGTCTCTAGTGAACAGATAGTCTTGCTTGTTGAATTGCGATCGTATATGTATAAATATTAACGTAGATATATGTACCGTGATGTACAGATTATTATTTTATTAAATGTGTAAACTCACTCATGTGTTTGAAATATTATTGAGTATCTAATTAATGTTAAGGTCCACGATAGTGTGTGGATGATAAACGTGAATATATTTTAGAAGTATTACTGCTTTTTAAGTACGTGATATTTCGTGTATGGTGTACTCCCAAAAGTGGTCGTAAATAGGTACTTTACCACCTCTTTTGGCCGTTACATTATTGGCGCCCAACTGGTCTGCTATTGCGAATCAAACTCTCGCTCTAGTACCTGCTCAACGGAATTGCTGAATCCAAGCTGCTGTTTCAATTCCTCTGGTTCAAAGTACTTTGCTCTAACCTTGAAAACTCTAGTCAAGTACTCAAAGAGAAACGCGTAAGGCGCACTCTTGAGGAAAGGAAGTAAAGGTTAGTGATAAGTGGAAAAAATCAGTTGTGAAAGGAAACTCGAACTTCAAAATCAACAGAAGATATTTATTGTACAGAAAAATAGAAAAACAAACGTATATACATAGGGAATCTGGTGGCGTACTTCGGGGAAGCGGCAACGGATCCATCAAGCTCCTGTTCAAACAAAAGAAGAAAGAAAGTAATAATTAATATTAATAATAATTTGCGTCCCTCCCTTAAATATAAGAAGTGTTAAATAATTATAAGTCGCGAAAAAATTTATTTTTATGAGTGAAACTTGAGAAAATTTATCCGAACTCAATACTACTAAAACTAATTTAAATTGTCTAATCGATGCTAAAAACTTTGAATTATTTAATGTATGTCAAAATTTGAATATCGAAGTCGATAAAAAATATTTTTCTCGTATAAAAACCCAAGAGGATATCCTATTAAAAATTAAATCTAGTAAGGAAATACAAAAATTATTAACCCTTGAAAATATAAAAATAATTTTACATACAACACGAAAAACTCGTGAACAAATTGCCGAATTAGAAAACCCTATAATAAGAAAATATTTTAACCCCCTACTACTTCAACTCCACTTTTGGAAAATTTGTGTAATCCCACACCATTTCCAAGAGTCAAAACTGCTATTAATCTTGTGGATATTACTGAGTGCTTAGAAAAACCTGACAAAGATTTTCTCAGCCCAGAACTTGAAACTAGAATTTTAGAAAATTTAATCCCCCCAATAGAAAACAAAATGTCAGGAAAGGCTGCAGTAAATATCAGACCTTCCTTATATGGACACACCCCAACTGAAGATATCGTATCATTTTTAATCAGATTTGAAAATGAGGAAGAATCGTTCAACTGGGATGCAAATATGAAATTCAAAAAAATAAGAATTGCATTTTCAGGCCTCGCTAAACAAATGTTTGAAGATAGAATTCAAGCAAATCCCGAATGCAATAATTGGCAAAATACGAAACAATAAATTTTGGAAGTCTTTAGGAGGACTAAACCTCAATTACGAGAAATACTATACGAAAGAAATTACAATGGAGAAGCTGATTTCTCTGCGTATATTATGTTCGTAAAAAGTATTTTAAAACAAATTGAACCTGATATTTCTGAAGAAAAAATAATTGAAAAAATTATGCCCAACCTTCCCGAAAAAGAAAGAGTAGTTCTTATTAAAAAAGAACCTAAAACAATTCAGGAACTAGACAAAGCTTTTTCTAAATATTTGGAATTTAAGGATAATGCATTTGGACATGTAGATCCCCTTTTACGAAAAAAAATCAACCAATTAGAAAAAACTATCGAAGAATTAAAATCTGGGAAAACAGAAAAAAAAACTGAAAAAAATATAAATTTAATATCATCCGACCCAATCTGGAAAGCTGAAATGGAGAAAATGAGCGCTGCAATAGCGAACATTTCGAAATCTCAGGAATCCAGGAAAAATAAAAATTCCCAAAATAAAAATAATAATAACGAACAAAATAATAATAACCAAAATAAAAATAATAATCAAAATCAGAATCAAAACCAAAACCAAAACCAAAATCAAAATAGAAATAATAATAATAATAATAATAATAATAATAATAATAATAATAATGGTAATTGGAACCAGAACCAAAACTGGAACCAAAATAACCAAAACAGAAATTGGAATAATAATCAGAATTTCAATCCTAACTATAAAGGTAGAAATTTTAATCCAAATTTTCGTAGAAATAATTTTCCGAGAAATAATAATGGATATTATTCCAATAGAATCCCAAATTGGAATTAAATGGCCCTTCCAAATTGGAACAATGCTCCAGCATGGTCTGGAATCTCATTTAATACTCCCCAAAATCTCCCTTATGTTGCTGCAAACACTCAAATGATTGCCCCTCTGGCACCATTAATGGCAGTTCCACAACAAAATTACCTCCTGACATCAAACCCCCAGGCCTGCCAAAATAGTTGCTCAAAAAACTAGGTGTCCCCCTTACAGGTGATCTGTCAGCTGTAAGGGATGTCTCGAACAAAGAATCGAAACTAGTTAACAATGTGAGTAAGGAGAAGTTTCAAAACAAAGGGTACTGCAGAACCCAATGTAAATTTCACCTTCCATTTGCCATTTATGAAAAACAAATACTTAGCTTAGTCGATCCAGGTTCAGAACAGACACTTATTGATGAAAAAGTTTTAAAGAAAGTCAATTTTACGGAACTAATTATACCAACAAAAGTAAGATTTCGTGGTGCGGATAGTCAACCTCTTGAGGTCATAGGAGTAACCAATGTGATTTTTTCCATTGATCATTGTATTTACCTACATCCCACCTTCGTTGTTCGAAATTTAGTAGAACCGGTCATATTGGATTACGATTTTTTATCAACTCATAGAGCCAAAATGGACTTTTCGAAAAACAAATTCACTCTACCGTGTGGTGATGAAGAGCGATGTTTTGACATGCCTGAATGTCACAATTTCCCTATTGAAAAGGAAAATAAGTTAGGTTATATTAAGCCCTTTAAATATTATGCTCCCTAAACTTTTAAAATTGAGGCAAATTCAGTGCTAATATTAGCAACGTTGCCCGAACACCTGGAGTTTCTGTGTGAAACATCCATGGAAGAAAAAAATAATTTCTTTGTAATCTTATCAGAAGACACGATAGCGGCTAATCCAAAATTGTCGCTTGAACAAAAAATTAAAATGTACGAAATAATTAATGAATTTAATAATATTTTTACGGGAAAAACAGATAAATTTTCCATTTGTAAAGTACCCGAACAAGTTGTCCGAGTAGACGACGAAACCCCACTGCGGTGTAGAAATTTTAAATTCTCACACGCAGAACATGAGGCCCTACACAAACTGGTCGATGACCTAGTAAAAGTAGGTGTCCTAAAAAAACAAAAATCAAAATTTGAATCCCCAATATTTGTAAAAAAGAAACCAGACGAGTCTATCGAGTATTAGTAGACTACCGAAGAATGAACCA
>WOFM01000892.1:0-29660 GCA_011428145.1 Ericerus pela
AATTCAATAGTAATTTATGCAACCGCTCGTACGAAACTCCAAACTTCTATGTGACTTCCACATACGCATAAGAACAATACATCGTGAAACTTTCTACCTGATTCCTTTGATAGTTTTCTCAAAATCCAGGGAAAAACTAGTTTTCCAGGAATTTTTTGTTTTCCAGTTTTTTTGAAACTACTGAACCAATATGCAACAAACTCCTGTCAGATCTGGTCCTATATAATGACTACCATTCCCAAAAATGTCTGTCTCATCGCTTCGGAAGTTTTTTCAAAATCGTGAACACAAATTTTAGGCGATAGGGGAAAGTCAGGCAAAAGTCACAGCTGGGCAAGAGTGGGTGTTGTTATTTCTACCAGCTTGGGTGAGGCGTTTGTTTTCAAATGATTCAGTGAATCATGCAAAGTGGTATAGAAATAGAAGTCTAAGTTATCAGATTTTTTTATCATTAGAGTTAATGGAGACTGGAGAATGGGAATTTTTCACTTTTCATTTTACATTTACCAAAAAATTAAGTACCCTAATTTATTTTGTAGAATATTGATGTAATGTCGAATTTAAGTTGAATATTTTATGAAAACAATATTAGCTTGTGGTGTCCAAACAAACTTCAGTCATATTTAAAATAGCCCAAGTACCTGTCCAACTCATAGCTTAGTTGATGTGTGTGACAGGTCTGAAGTTAATTGAGTAGGTAAGAAAATACCTTTTCAGAATTCATTGACGTACTTTTAGTATTAGATAAACGGATTGAAAATGAAATGCTGGCTTCTGACAGCTTTTGTGAAAATTTTTCAAAACTTTCTTCACTTTCAATAGCACATTTAATATTTTTATCATCTTCTTCAAAACTGATACAATTTTTCTTCAATTCAAGAATGAAATCTTTGTACGAAAACATTGTGAATATTATAAAGTATTAATATTAAAAAAGAAATGAAAAGCTGACTTTTTATTTTGTAGTTTCAGCTTTGCTAAATTTTCGTATATTTTTCCTCACTATAATGATAAAATCAAAAAATAAAGGAACACCCAGGGAGTACGAGCAATCTCATTCATATTCAGTACAGATCCGAGCAACTCCTCACCCAAGCTGGTAGAAATAACAACATTCGGCTAGAGTAACCAATTCAATTTTGCCTTTTATAATTGGTAAATTAATATGGCAACACTTATGGATGATTGTTATGAAAGTCACCATTATTTTGAAAAATACCAGAGTGGGTTCTACATTTTTTTTGGTCTGTGATTTTGATAAGTTGATCTTCACTTTTCAGTACCAATTATTTGCAAAATCGTATTATTCAAATGAAATTATTTTCCTTTATAATTATGGACGTATAGAGGTGAGGGTGGTTTCAAATTATCAGAAATTCCATCTATTTTGAGAAAACAATAGTTTTTAGCAAATTTACAGATCATTTTGAATGAAATTTCCAACTTTGTAAAAAATGTGCTCTTGGGCAAAAATAACCAGCATATAACTCCTGTCACACAGTATTTTCATAACAAAATAACATGCTTTTTACAATTTTTTCAGTAAAAATTGTTTTATAATTCATTATGAAAGACCTACGAACCAAGGCGAATGGACAGTCCATCAAATAAATCTAGCTACGACCCTGTTTAAAGGGAAGAAAGAGAAATATACTGTGTGATAAGAGTTGTATACAGGTTCTTTTTGTCCAGCTCCTTTTACCCAAGAGTACACTTTTTATAAAACTCAAAATTTATTCAAGCAGTTTCGGAAATTTGTCAAAGACGGTTGTTTTATTTCTAATAAATATTTCTCTTTGAAAACATAATAAAAAAAATTGATTTTATCCAGGAAAATTAGTGTGGAATACCTTACGTCGTGGAAAGTAAAACCAACAAAGAAGGTGTTCAACAGAACAATTTGCGTGTTTATGCCAAAATACCAAAAAGGTATAAGGGAGCCAAGACCTCGGCAAACACTGGCGATTTAGTCTATGATTTTTTGGTCTTATATACCCGGCTCCCTACACGCACACATACACACCTATGTAATATTTACATAGGTATAGTGTAGATAATTTATTCGTACTTTACAGTTGTCATGGCAATGGTAAACTACGGAGAATGCATCTTTGTATCGGTCTGTGACATCGCCGAGATCGTTATCTATCGATTCGTCGTGGTCTGAGATTTGTAACTTGTCTATCTGCAAAAATAGACAAGTACAAATGAACATACATTTGTATTTGGTTTAACATGCAAGGCACGAATAATTGTCACCAAAGGTGATGACTGTCGTCGATAGGCCGAGCCTATTTCCTCATACGAGTAATGGTCTAATCCCCACAATTAGATTATTTTATTTTGGTTCCTTTTGCCTGGGTTTTTTTTTGAGAACAAAAATATAAATCGGCCCTTTGTAATATTGATTTTTAGTAGTTTAAATGACGTTTTAATTTAAACAGTAGGACTTATTCTGAAAGGAAATTGTTCCTAGTTTCCAAAAATACCTAACTCACATTAATATCATGGTTAGTTTACGTGCAATCTTAGGTCAAACAAAATTGGTTCTGGCTGCCCTAGTCTCCTCTACATATAAAATTATATTCTACATAATTATATAAGTATACATGAAAAACAAATTTAGACCCTGAATGAACAACCGTTACTACAACAACCAACTTAAAAGGAGAGGGGTTGGAATTGACAGAAAAATATCAAAATTTTTTGGTCCAAAATTTGGCAAAAAGTAGTTCTTGAAATTATGTTCGTATCTTTATAGTACTTTTCGAAAAAATATCTCGAGGAAAATCTTCACTGAATGGCTTCGACTGTAGCCACGTCTAAATTTTATTTCTGAACGTGAAAAAAAAATGTTTACATCTGGGGGATAGTTTCCATACCATTTTTTCAGGGACACCCACAAAAAAAAATTTCAAGAATGTTCATGTTTTTGTAGGTTTTTTTTTTTAAATGCTTTTTTTCTTATTTTTGGCTTTTTATTTTACAATGTTTTTCATTAGAATTGTATGCAATTAAAAAAAACTGGGCTAATTTGACGGACTTGTTAGAATATTTTCCCATATTTAAAAAATTTTGAAGAAACGGTTGCATTCAATCGTAAGCAATAATCAATAGTTCAGCGAACAAAGGCTGGCATGCCTGTCGTGGGCTCCGCCCCAACCCTCCTGCGCACAACGCAATGCGCAGAAGTGTTTAATAGGCACTGACGCTGAGGTAGTTGCGGCAGTATGAGCTCTGACTTGCGTGAGAGATCATCGTATATTTTGTTGTCCCTTGGACCTTAAACCATTTATAATATTAAGGAACTATTAGCCCACTACATGGTAGCAGGAGCAAGTAGTTAATCCTTAGCTAAACTGAATTTGCCTTTGAAAAAAGACATTTTTAATAATTATTTCGTTTTGCCTTTGAGAAAAGACATTAAAGAAATAAAATTTTTTCTGAAAACTTTGAATTCTTCACGAATTTGGTTTTTATATGCCTTTGAAAAAAGACATAGAAAAGAAAAAATTAATTACTAGCTTCCACTAAAATCGGATTATTCATACAATTCGATAAACTCTCAAAAATCTTAGGTAAAATAATATTTTTTCCCTCTGATAATTACTACATTAGCATCTTAAAACGTGCTTTTGGACTGAATAAATTAATCTATCTTCCCACCTAGTGAGAAATAGTTCCCAATTTTAGGCTAACAAATAAATTTTTCTATAAAAATTTATTTTTGTACGCCGCCCCCAGTGTTAGTGAGAAAATAATTCGCTTTTATTTCCTCTGCTAAACTAATTCTAGATGAAAAAAATTAATTCTTTATATTTCATAAAGAAATATTTTTTTTCGCCGCTCCCAGAGGTGAAAAGAAACTTATGATTAATTTCATTTGCTTCGCCCGGCAAATATTAGTCGTGAGATAATAAAACGGCTAAATAAAATATTTGCTGTGATATTTCTCGTTTAAATAATTCGCTAACGCCGAGCGCAGAGGTAAAATTCGTAAAAAACCTCTGACTCGGATACTTTGCTTCGTACGAAACAAAGGAATTGCAATCAAAAAAAAAATGCATACCTCGTTTTATTCCTGTGAATACGGCTTTGTTGACTCGTATTCACAGCAACCGACAATTCAAGGCCATTATCGGCAGCCGCTTCGTGCATTAACTTGCACGAAAAATAGAAAAATACGATGTAGTGATGCGTATAAAAATACGCACCACTACGAATACAAATAAGCTATGTAGCCACCCTACCAGCACGGCTATACACGTACTGGGTAACTATCACACACACAAATGCAAAGAGAGCACACAACTACAACAACTACGCATGCGCATCCCGTTGTAGAGAGCACAGTAACCATTTTGTTGAACCCGTCCTCACGTTTTCAACCCATTTTATGCCGATGAATTACTGTGCTCTTAATTAATTGTTTTTCTCTCGTATTTTTAATGCTAATTACAACAATTAACATTTATTTTTTGTGTGTTTAATTTGTGTGTGTGTCTTTCGTCGCCAAAAATTACCACCAGTGCGATCTTTTTACGCGTTTTTAAACTCGTTTTCTCGCTGAAAATCACCGTTGTTCAAAATTCGCAACATTTTTTATTATTACGTGAAAAATTTATATGGTGTAGTGGCCCAATACTCCCTCACCATACATATTATTATGTAAATTAATTCACCTGCACACCCACGGCCAAGGATCTTGACCGTGAGACCTGCATACAAATTGGTGAGTTTTTATTTCTTACTATAATCCAATGTATCATTGAATTAAGTAGCCATTTTGCGTATTTTGAATGAAAGAAATCCAATCAGTATTTCTTCATTACGCTGAATTTTCTTATTTTTTGTCTCTTTAACTAGTAGGCAAAAATTACTGTACTCTCTTGCAATTAAGCTAGTTAGCACAGACTCCAAAATTACAATAGCTTCGAGATTTTTTCAAAACTATAATTATATTTTACGAACGAGAACATTTTTCTTAGTGCTCTTCTTAAATATACGACCATTTACTATGATCGTGTTTATTTTCGTAAAATAATTAGTAATGTTTATCAACTATGATGTTTACAAATTTGTTAGGCCCTAACAAGGTCTCCTGATATTTTTTCATATAATAATTCTGCCTTTTCATTAAGACAAAAGATGTCGCATTTTAAGTTATCGATTTACGTATGACTCTTCGACTAAATTGATATTTTTCTCATACCAAAATACGCCTATGTTTGTATAATGCGATATTGACCTTGAACTGATTGAAAAATCAGCTCAAGAAATTCATTCCTTCTTTTATTTAGAACAAAAAAATCTTATCATACGGTTTTGAATTATTCATAATAAAAATCGTAGGACACGTACATTTTAATAAAATTTGTCATTTTATTTTTCTCATCCAAAATTACGCGTTTGCAGATATACTGCATACATCGCTACTTTATTACAGAACCTAAGTGTTTTTCCCCTTAGATTCACGTTACAATTTCTATTATATGATTGATATTTTCATTACGTAAATATTATGTAATTATATTTGTCATCTATTATCTTTGTAGGCCTATTAAAACGACCTTCAAAAAACTAAATTTGATTCTGTTTGCACGAACCAAATGGGTACGTAAGCAGCCTAAACTGCTTCGTGTAATAAAATCCCCCTTTTAAAATTTATTAGATATTAATTTTCCTAATATTTTCGTCTTCAAAATTGCTCGGAAACCTCTGAACAATTGTCAAATATACGAACACGTGTTTTTCGTTGTCTTTTAATATTCCTCTTTGCTCTTTCTTTCGCAATGATCGAATAGTAGTACTGAAAATGTCCGCATAAACAATTACGTACATTTATCTCTACACGCGATTGTAGCTGACCCATTGACCTATATTTAACTAGGCCAATTATCCTTTACATAAGGTGTCCCAACCTTATCAAAAAATAAAAAATAAAAAATAAAATTTTTCTTTTTTCCCCAGATTTTTTTTGAAGATTAAAAGGTTGTGTTTATTCGTCTGTTAGGCTACATATATTATACACGATAAAACTTTTTCTATTTCTGAAAAATTTTTTTGTGTTTATGTTTGTCTATAAACAGCTTTTCCAAATAATTTTACGACACTATGTCCGACAACCAAAATATGGATGTTGATCCAAACTTAATCGTTGCTGATCAGGGTGCTGATCAGCAACAGCGACCACCAGTTCCTTTAGAACCAGTTGAACAAATCCTTCCAGTGACTCAGGAAACTGAGCCACGAGAACAATCATCTCAAACAGCTGCTGCGGAAAATCCAACCCCTGCCGATAATCGACATGGAGATTCTTGGAGCTTGCAACAGCCACGCCGACGTTCGCCATCATCTTCTTCGGGTGAAAGTTATACCTGTGATACGGATGACAATATCTCCGTTCACTCGAAGAATTCGACAACTTTCATTGACTTTTACTAAGCCAGTATTTGGGAAGCCAATGATTATATCGAAGAGTTAGAAAAACTTCTCAGAAGCATGAAACTTAAAGCCGACAAAGCCCTAAGTGAACTGACGGCCATCGTAAAGATGATTAAGGAGTTCCAGAAGCCATCAACTGGAGTTTCGATGGAAAATCTTATGTTGGCGAAAAAGAAGATTTGTCAATTGTACGAAATTGAAGGCGAAATAAAACAACGCTTCAAGACGCCTAAGCCAATGCAAGTTGACTTAGAGCAACAACAACAACAATTATATTCAGATCCTTCAGCAGCTCGACAACGTAATGCCGAAGCAGTACAACAGGACCTCGACCGACGGTCCAAGGAAGAGAGACGTGCAGCTGAAAAAGCTCGAGCTGAGGAAGCTCGACTCGAGAATATTGCAATTCAGTAGGCTGTCGCGGAGAATCTTCACGTTATCGAGAAGATTTCAAATAAGGAGTCTGAGTTGGAGCTCGCCAAGCGTGATCTTCAAAATTCGAAGATCAGTATAGAGAATCGCTTCGGCATTCCCTATAGCAAGTTCCAGCGCAGACATCTTATCATCTCAAACTTGCCCCCCGTTGGACAAGGTATAAATTTTAATTTTAATTCTGAAAATTCACTTTCTCAGAAACGTAATAATGTAGACGAATTAATTGATGATACTCTGGCTCCGCCTACAAAAAGGCATCAATCAGAACCAATGGTAGTATCACCGATTCACTCCTCTATATTTGACAAAACTACTGAAGGTCCATCTCTTGCTGTGACCACACCAGCTTTGTTTACTATTCCTTCCGCTACTACAGCTTTGGTACCAGATAATCTGATACCATCGCCTCGTACAAATAGCAGCTATAAAAATATTTTTAAATTAATTCCTCGAATTTGGGAAATTGACCCTTCGGAATCATTAGAATCAGCTTCTATGAATCTGAAGGCACCAAAATTTTACTTAAATAAATGGGATGGTGATTTAATTACCTATCCTGGTTTTTTAAATGGCTTTAAAAAATACGTACATTTATGTACGGATATAGCAATCCCACAAAAAATTAATTTACTTTAAGGTGCCCTGCCGAAAGAAATTTCTGACAGGATTAATCATCTTTCTCCGGACGATATAGGCTATGTCCAGAGATTAAAATATTTGCATGACCGCTATGGCGATCTTAGCAAATTAAGGGAGAAACTTTGGTATAAAGTTACTGCCTTTCCAAATTCTGATAACACCCTTCCTTCGATTCAAGATAGGATGGATGGACTTGCAGTCTTGATCGATCAGTATCGACAAGCCAATGAAATAGTTGATGAAGAACAGCTATTTAATATTGCTGTAAAAAAGTTTCCTCCTCGATCTTATATGAATAATTTAAAATCGAGTCAGCGAAATGTTAACAATTCATTCTCGGCTATCAGAGAGTTTATTAAAATTCATGAGTTAGTTGAATTGAAAGTCAATCCAACCAATAAATCTCAAGAACAAACCCCCGCAACTGAAAAAGCCAATAATCAAAATTTTAACAAACGTAATAATCCTAAAGGCAATTAACTTTTTTCTGTACCTTCTGTTAACAAATTAGATACAAGAACTTTTTCAAGAGGAAAGGCTAAACCCAATCCCAGAAATTGAAAAAGCAAGAAATGGACCAATAGGCCGACGAGAAATGCTAAATCATTTTTTGTTGCAGGTTTGTCAAAACCTGGCCCGGAGATTCCGGACCAGAGTCAAAATCACCAACAGGATGCCCCTGTTCCCGGGACACCTTGCCACAATCATGAAGATGGACCCGTACCCCAATGCAGACTGTATTTTCTGTCTGAATGGGCGTCACTGGTCCCATCTTTGTTATCATCCTCGGTACAACACGCTCCAGGCACGCGTAAAAGCGTACCAGGTGCGCAACTTATGCTTTAAATGTGGAACTCCGCATGGGTATGGGACTTGTCCCATGCCCCCACCGAAGTGCTGCCGACGGTTCAATTGCCTGTCGACAGAGCACCACACAAATTTATGCCCCAATGCTCCATATCTGCTGAACATTGCAAAGGCACAAGGATGGGTTGAAGCTTTGCGAGACCGAAAGGCCGCTTCTTCACCTTACGAAAGTGAGAATGAATCAAATCCTTGAAATATTGAAGAATCTCACAATTCAACATCAATTTCTCAAAATCCTCCCCTGTTTCAGGAGATGATGAATAATAAATCGAGTCGCCACCCAAACGTGACACTTGAGTTGACGGAGGAGCAGCGCCAAGGCCTACCTCAAAACAGTGAGTCGATTAATTTCAATACGAATAATTATACAGAGTTTTTCTTTTTAGGCTTTGAATCGTATGCTCATTCTTCCAATTTAGACAAACCCATAAAAATTTGTGGAATTTTCGATAGCGGCAGTCTTCGCACATATATTGTGCAAAGATACGCGTTTCACGACCTTAAGCTTAAACCTTCTGGTAAAGAAATTTTAACGCTTATGGGTGTGGAAAATTTAAATACAAGCAAGATAACATCTTACTTGGTTCATTTTGATCTTCTGCTCCCTGACGGAACAAAGGTACCTATAAAAGCAAGTACTTTAAGTAGTATTTTGCATAATTTAAAACAACTAAATATTAAAACTTTTAAAGCATTGTTTCCACAATGTAAAAATATTAATTTTTTGACACTTCCTCAGGAGCATACGATTCACCTTTTAGTAGGTAACGATCTTATGTGGTCTTTCGTGAAGAGTGTTCGTACAATTTCGTCAAGAACGTGGCTAATCAATACGCCATTTGGCCATATGTTAGGTGGAGTTTTAGTCCCACCTGATGAAAGTGACCTTTTTACACCAGTATTCTTGACATCACCACAAACTGTTGAAAATCTTTGGAGGCTCGATGTATTAGGTATAGAGTCTCATAATTTCAGTCAAGTTGAAGCTGAGGCTGAAGCTTTACGATTGTTTTACAAAGATGTTAAATTAGTTAACAACAGGTACCAAATTTGGTGGTTATATAAAAACTATCCCCCACCTTTGGAGGATCATTTTAATCTTTCGATTAAGAGACTTGAACACCAATTGCCAAAATTACGACAATCTCAAGAACTCTTCGAAAAGTATACCCAATATTTTGAAACTCTCATTGAATTACAAATGATTGAGAAAGTGGATCCTCGAAGTAAGCCTGAGTTAATCCATTACAGGCCCCACAAAGGCATCTTGGATTTAACTAAGAGCACTCCACTCCGAGTAGTTTTCGATGGATCTGCCAAACCTAAAAACAGCAGCCATTCGTTAAATGACTGTATGTTCAAAGGCTCAAACCTATTACCGGATTTGTTGAAGATTTTGATGACTTTTCAAAAATATAAAATTGGCATAATCGCCGACATTTGTAAAGCTTTTCATCAGATTCAACTTCACCCCGATGATAGGGATGTATGTCGTTTTATCTGGGTAAAGGATCCTTTTAAACCTTTGTCCAGAGATAATATAATTATTTATAGATTCCAAAGAGTACCCTTCGGAATTATCACTGCTCCTTTCTTGTTAGCAGCGATTTTATTACATCATTACCAACAAGTTGATCCTGAATTCAGTAAAAAGTTTGCAGATCACATTTATGTTGATAATTTAGTTACTTCCCTCCCTACATACCAGGAAGGTTTACAACTTTATAAGCGTTCTAATGACATAATAGATGCCATTTCCATGGAACTCGCACAATGGGGCACGAATAATGAAGCCTTGAAAAAAGACTTCGAACCTTCGAAAGCTCTAGATAAACCAATTATTAAAGTTTTAGGCCTTGTTTGGGATATGGTTAAGGACATTGTGTATATGCCCCCCGTAACCACTCAAACAACAATTTGGTCTAAATGTTCATTTTTACAAGCAATGTCTTCTTTTAATGACCCCATGGGTTGGTTCGCTCCAGCCTTTATACCATCAAGGACGTTTATCAAACACCTATGGTTAGAAAATTATAAATGGGACAAACCTATTTCACCGCAGCTTCAAAAGTTAGCTACAGTACTTATCGGAGACCTTCACCAAACTACAAATTATTGTTTTCCGTAGCAAATCTACTGTGGAACTTATAATCCAAAAGATTGCGAGCTCCATGTCTTTGTAGACGCTTCACAAACTGCTTATGCGATGGCTGCTTATCTACGTTTTAAGAATGCGGAGTCTGGTACAGCATCGCTACGTTATCTCATAGGCAAGACGAGAGTCAGGCCTATGAAATCAATTACTATTCCAAAATTGGAGTTGATTGCAGCACTCATCGGTGCACGTGCTATACAAACTGCTCATAAACCCATGGATTTGAACAACTGCCCAACTTTTTTATGGTCGGACAGTAAGTGTGTTCTAACCTGGTTGACGGAATGTAAAATTCAACCCCAGTTTGTTTCTAATAGGGTTAATGAAATAAAAAACGCCAACTGTCGTGGGCTCCGCCCCGACCCTCCTGCGCACAACGCAAAGCGCAGGAGTGGTTAACAGACACTGACGCTGAGGTAGTTGCAGCAGTATGAGCTCTGACTGGCGTGAGAGATCATCGTATATTTTGTTGTCCCTTGGACGTTAAACCATTTATAATATTAAGGAACTATTAGCCCACTACACCAACTATCAAGGCAAAAAATGAATATCAATAATCGTATTATATAAAATTTTTGTACTAAATACTTAGGGCTGGCCAGCCATTCTTTTTTTTTTTATTGTTAAGCCTACAACTGCGAAAAAAATTCAATAAATTTTAAATTTTGCGAGTTTTGAAAAGGTATAAAAAACTTTCAAGGGTAGAAAAATGCAGATCTATTGACTTCATGAAAAGTGAAGGGTGGACTACAATTTAGCGTAAAATTATAACGTACACTCCAGACGAAACGATACATCATTAATGGATTAAGGGTTGGTCAAGTGTTGCTTCGCTAAAAAGTGACGATCGAATCGTAAATACCTACCTACGAGTGAATGGTGATAGCCTAATTTAGTTATTTACAAAAAATCAAGAAGGAACTTGTAGCACAGTTCAAAAAAAGGCTATTCTTTTCAAATAAACATGACAAAAATATAGTCTTTTGAAAAAGAATATAGTAAGTTCTCGCACTATCGACTAGAATTTGTTGCTACTTAGTTGAAAATACCATTAAGTTTGAATAGATTCTGCATTTTCAAGTTGAGGAGGAATGCAAAAGAAAAGAACAATGGCTAATTGCGATTTATAATGGAGATATTTATTAAGATCGTATGCCTACCTATAAATTTTTATGCTGAAAGATCGAATAGCGTTCTTTGCGAAGGAAACTGCATGAAGTATAGGTATTGAAAAAAATTTTTATATTAGCTTTGTTCGTTTAGAACGGATTCTTGGAATCAAATTCCGATTTTGAGATGCTATTTCGAAAACAAGAAGGTAACTCACACGAAAAACATTGATATTTACATCTCAAAATCGGAAGCTGATTCACAGAATGCGTACCACTAATTGTAGTGGGTAGAAGCTTATAATTAGTGTGGTTTAAGGTCCAAGGGACCATATAAAGTTGGTTGGAGTCACACGCCTGCTCTCACAGCCTCATAACTCACAACTGACGTTGCCTCAACACCAATGTCTCCTCTTCCTAGAGGGAGTACTCCGGCGCATCGCCTGTGCGCGGGAGACCCGTGGGTGGAGCCACAACACTGGGGGCGGTGTGCGAGGGTAGTCTTTGGAGACTACCTAATGAAGATCGACCTGAAATCTAAGAAAGATTTGACATGACAAGTACAAACAAAGTTTTTTATTTAATATAAAAATAAAAAAGTACAAACTGTAGGAACATAACTAAAATATTTAACAGAATCCATTAGTCTTCTGAGCAACTGCCAGACGTGGTAGAAGAGGAAGACTGTGAGAAAATACGAACTGCCAACGGATCGAACTACACGATAATACAACGATGAAACCTAAACTAACGAAGATATTGAGCAAAGACTAGACGCACACATTACGAACACATAAATAAAACTATAAATATTCACTTTTTACGAACTTTTATTCCACATAATATTAGCGGACATGTTAATGTTACGACAGTTGATTAGCGACGAGAAGGTATACAAAACATATAATCACAGTTGGGTTTCAAACACAAAAATCACAGATTACAAATAATATTAAAACAGTGTTACCACAACAAATGATATGTGAGAATAACAAGCCAGCGTATAATATAATTTGTTATTATTCTCACAAAGACATATGTTACAATTGGCCATAGATAACGGATTTTGTAAGGAAGAGTGGGAAGTTAGCAAATTGCAAAACTTTGTCAATGTCTTAAAAAGAGTGCATGAGCTGCCACCAATTGCCCGTGATCCTTTATGAAGTACTTGACAACAAGAGTGGGTGCCAAAAAATCAAAAGTATGCCATTTTTAGGAGCATAGTATTCAATTATGGCGCACCCTAAAGACAGTAAAAATAAGGTTTTTTGAACCTTTCCTACATATGTCATGTCCAGGTATATCTTAGAAAGGAGAAGGAAAATTATTTTTAATTTTGAGTAACCTTCGATTGCAGCTCTAGCGGAGCCAAAAATTTCAGTGGTCGAGAGGACTCTTTTTTACTAGAGAATTCAATTTTTGCGTGTCTGATGTTTCCATCATGCAATTTCTCAAGACCAGTGATTCTAGCCAGTTTGTATACGTCTGGTTTAGATGTGTAATCTAAAACATGAACTATGTCATTGACCTGCGGTTGGTATGAAACCGAACGATATGCATTGGATAAGGCAGACGGGGGTCTGTCTCGAAGATAAAATAAATACTCTCTCTTCCAAGATAGCCAAAGTTTAGTAAGGTAATCTTGATCAAATTTCCACATATCTAAGATCAGTTTAGCCGTAGGAGTTGATTCCAGTAAAGTCAGATTGTCAGGTAAACTTAGTGTTCCTAAGTTCGCATGTTGAAAATGCGCGGGTGTCAATGTATGTTGACCATTATCATCGGATGATGGGCAAAGAGGTCTGGAATTAACCATGGTTTGAATGTCTTTCAAACTAGCCTGAAAAGTATGGATGTAAATGGAGTTGTGTCCATGAACTCGGTAGAACACTTGTTTTATAATTCCGATGATACGTTCATAAACTCCACCATACTAGGGGGCTTTTGCCGGGATGAAATGCCATTCGATACCTTTCGTATTGAGACTGTCCTTTATTTCTGAGGTTTCAGAAAAAGTTGTCCAGTAATTCGGTAGGTATACCGAAAGCAGCTGAAATTGTGCCGCATTGTCTGACAGAATTGCTTTAGGAGTGCCTTTGTCAGCAAAAAAGGTCAGAAAAGCTGTCCAAATTTCTTGCGTTGTTAAAAACAAAATCGAAATTAGATAAACAGCCCTTGTTGATAGACAAGTGAAAATAAGACCCCATTTTTTATAAAATGGTAGACGTTGGTGTCGCCAACTGATTTTTCCTTTTTGGTAAGTATTTGTCAAATACATGAAAAGGTCCAAAAATATCTACACCCGTATAAGAAAAGGGGTGGGTATATGGAATAAGTCTAAAATCTGGCAAGGACGAGTGAGTCGGTTGCTTAAAAGGTTTATTTTCAGATTTTTTGCATAAAATGCAAGACTTTTTGAGAATTTGTGGAAGGACTTTTAAGGCCTTTGGTACAAAATAATGCCGATGGAAATCCGCAAGTGTGAACTTGCTACCCGTGTGCACATTGGTAAGATGTGTATGCATTAGAATGAGTTCAGTCTGGTAAGACTTAAGATGCAACAATATTTGCGAAAGCATATCTTTTGCATAAGGTATTTCTGGAAGGTAGTTTCTAGTACGCAAAATTCCAGAGGGATCCATACAAATATGAAATTTTCCATAGGAAACATATTTTGGAGGATTTTGCTTCAAAAGAATGTCAAATATTTTGGGGAAATATTTCTTTTGGTCGGCATATATGAAGCAAAGTATTACAAAATGAAAGTTAAATTTCATTATTGCGTATGGACTTAACAAACGTTTCCATCTGATCCTTTGATCGTTAAATCGACAAACTGCTTTCAGACATTGGTAAAATGTCCTAACAAGTTTTTTCAAAGAATTGAATCTTTCGATGTTAATTTCAAATGGTGTATTTGAAGGAGGATGAATAAAGCTCGTAAAGGAATTACGATATTTATCGGGATCCTCATTGCTTTTTGACAAGTCAATGGGTTGTGAAGATTGGACTATCTCTGTTTCCTCTTCCTGTACAGGATCGGGTTGAGAGTTAGGCAATTGAATTTCACATTCAGAGTTATCTGAATTAAGGAAGAATTGAGGGATAAGTCTCTTTCGAGATTTTTCAATCCTTCTTCGTCTGGCTGGACGATGATTATCAAAGGTGTCATCTGCTTCCACAGATATTGAGGATGATAATTTTGGTGAAATACTCAAGGTTTGCCTTAAGGTACAAAATACTGGTTTAGAAATTTCTTCCTCAGTATGTTCTGGCAAAGACTCTATGACGTGTAAGTCAGTTTCTGGCCAGAAGGATGAATCTTGGTGGAGCCAAGATGGATCAGTCCACCAAAGTGACTGCATGAGATTGTCTACAGTAGATCCTCTGGATCCAATATCTGCAGAATTTTCTATGGATGGTACGTAGCGATAGTCAACAGATGGAATGGACTTTATTTCATTAACTCTGTTTGCTACGAATTGAGGTAAAATTTTACGCTCAAGTAACCATGTCAAGACACATTTACTGTCAGACCATAGAAAGGTACATGAATTTTGGAGATTCATCGGTTTACGTGTTGCACGTAGACCTCTAGCATCGATTAAGGCGGCTATAAGTTCCAGTTTTGGAATAGTTATGGGTCTCATGGGAGTGACACGAGATTTACCTATAAGGAAATGTACAGAATAAGAATTTGAGTCCTTATTGTGAAAACGTACGTAAATTACCATTGAAAATCCAACAGGATTATAAGTCCCAATATACAATTGTCTGGGAAGACAATACCTAGTAGAATCCATAAGGTCATTAAGGATATTAGTGGCTACTGGCTGTAATTTCTCTGGGATTGGCTGATCCCATTTCAATTCTTCAGACCAAAGTATTTTAATAAATGATCTGGAGGGTATGAAAGCTGGCGCGAACCAACCGAGAGGGTCATAAAATGAAGACATGTCCTTCAAGAAAGATATTTTTGTCCAACAGACAGTTAGAGCTTGAGGTGTTGGAATATACATAACATCGTTATCCATATCCCAAACTAGTCCTAAAACCTTTACAAGAGGCTTATCCAATGCAAATTTAGGATCAAATTCTTTTCGTATAGGTATACAGTTTGTTCCCCATAGTGCAAGTTGCATTGAAATGTCGTTGAACAGTTTGTTTGATCTATGATATAGATCCTTTACCACTTGGAAAATAGGTAAAGATGTTGCCAGATTGTCAACATAAAACTGTTGTAAGAATTTATCGTGGAATTCCTTATCAACGAGTTGGAAATGATTTAGCAAAATCGCTGCTAAAAGAAATGGTGCCGTAATTATTCCAAACGGAACACGACAAAACTGAAATACTAATAGATTGGTCAAATCCATAGGTTTAGTAGGGTCTTTTATCCAGAAAAAACGAGTGACATCTCTGGCAGCTGGATGTAGGCCTATCTGGTGAAAGGCTTTTTTAATATCTGCTACTATTCCGTAAGGGTCTTTACGAAAGCCTAGTAAAATCGATATTAAATCTGCTAAGATTATTTTCCCTTTGAACATACAATCATTGAGAGAATGATTAGACTTCTTAGTTTTTGCAGAATCATCGAAAACTACGCGAAGTGGGGTACTTTTTGTAGGATCATATATGCCTTTGTGAGGTAAATAGTGCACTAGCTCAGCTGGAGTATCATGATCTATAGGTTCGATCATTTCCAAGTCTACCAAAGAGTGAAAATACTGGTCGTATAAATGAAAGAATTGGAGATTCTGTATTATTTTTGGTAGTTGCTGTGCTAGGCGGCAATATGCTAGACGATAATTGTCTAAAAGTGGCGGAGGGTTGAACCTATATAGCCATCGTATTTGATAACGATTATTAATAAGAGTAATATCCTTGTAAAACAGTCGAAGCGCTTCAGCTTCTGCTTCCACTTCAACTAGATTAGTTGTTTCAATACCTAGGGTATCTAACTTCCAAAAATTTTCTACACTTTGTGGAATGGTAAAAAAGATAGAAATAAAAGCGTCACTTTCCACCAGAGGGTCGATAGAGCCTCCTAACATATGTCCAAAATCAGTACTGATTAATGTTGGGGAGAGTTGTCTGACGTTTCTCATGAAGGACCACATAAAATCATTACCGATAAGCAAATTTATCGTATGTTCACGGTCGATAACGGAGAATTCAATATGCGAATATTGAGGAAAAAGAATTTTGAATTCCTTAAAATCTGGTTGAGATAAATTTTGTGCTATGTAGGGCACAGTGTTTGCCAAAATAAGAACTTTCGTTCCATCAGGTTTTTGGATCTGAAATTGGACTTTAAACGATTGAAAGGTATTCGATGTTGAATTTGCAGCACCTTTAAAATGCAAAGTTTGATACTTATCAGACATATTTTCCTTAAGATAAGTATTTGCATACTCCTGGTATATGTAAGTTTCCTTACTACCAGAATCAAAAAATCCATTAATTTTAATAGAATTGGAAAATTTGGATACGTGAACATACGATTGAAACGTAAGGAAATGAGCAGAAGTATCATTATTGTTAAAAAATGAAAAAGACTCACTCAGTATGGGTAATCCGTACTGCTGTTTGGCCTCTTCTTCTTCTACTCCTAATACTTTCGGTACCAGCAATGGATTGTTAGATCCATTTTCCAGCTGTGGAAATAAAGAAAGATCATTATTTATAGAAGTATCATTTTCTATAAAAGATTTATGTTGCTGAAACATACTTTTTTCTGGCAAGTACACCTTGTACTCTTCCAGAACTTCCTGCTATGCGTCGCATTTACCCCGAGTGATCGGGTACGGTGCATTAGGGCACAGGTTGGGATGATGTCCTCGTCCCAAGCACTCGAACCATCTGCAGTGTTGTGGTGGCAGCACTCTGCAGACGTCTTCATTCTCATTATGCTTGTTAGAGCATCAAATGCAGAGATTTCTGCGTTGGTAGAACTGTTTACGTTCGTCCAACGTATTCACAGAACAGCACAGGAAACTGTGGTGCGGACGGTCGCAAAAGATGCAGTTACCTTTCGCAGTAACCTTCAGCACGCTGACGGGGATTAATTTGCCTTTCGGCAGTCTCAGATAGACTGAGCCATCAGCACCTGTAACAACCGAAGAATTTGTTGTTGAGGATTTTGAAGACAATGTGTTAGCATCTGAAGATTTAAAACGTTTATTAGACGAGTTTGAATTAGGAGGATTAGATTTATCTTTTCCTTTCCTTTTGCCAGTATTTTTAATGGCAAAATTACGTCTGCCTTTAGGCTGATTATTCCTATTTCTATTAGATGTATTGGTATTTCTATCAATGTTAGGCTTATTAGATGTTGAGTCTACTTTTTTAGGCACGGATGTACTAAGGCCATTAGTAAGTTCTCAAATTTTAATAAATTCAGGAATAGCTTCAAACAAATGTTTGACATGCCTTTCGCCTGATCTAATATTATTTTGATAGGACCTAGGAGGAAATTTTTCAACTATTATATTAAAAAGTTGTTCCTCATCTACAGTTTTGCAGACCATACGATAGCGATCTATCATAACAGACACTGAATCAAGTCCATCTAAAATAGATGTGAATTCATTGGTTGTCGTAGGAAAAGCTGTAAGTTGTTTCCACAACGCAGCACGAATTTTAGATTTGTCACCATATTTACTATGGAGAAATTTCAAACGTTGAACGTAACCAACGTCATCGGGAGAAAAATGATTAATTTTTTCAGAGAGAAATTTTGGTAGTGCACCCTGGAGTAAATTTATTTTTTGAGGTATCGCAATGTCATTGCGTTTATTTACATAATTATTAAAGCCATTAATAAATCCAGGATATTTCAAAATATCTCCGTTCCATCTTTCCAGATAGAATTTGGGGGGCTTAAGGTTGGTGAAACCTTTCTCCAACGGATTTTCCGTTTGAGATTCCCAACATTTTGGAATATAGCCAAAAGATTGTTTTTGATAATCAGAAATGTTAGTTTCTGTGGAAGGAAGAATTGGTTCAGATAATCCCAATAATAGATTGGATTCCGTATTATTATCAATAATAGGCACAGGTGAGAACGAATGTTCTGAGGAAGTAGGAGGTAACTCACGTCTGAGTGTTTTAGAAGGGATTTGGGCCCCAAGTTCCTCAGAATGTCCGTTTGACATCTGGTCAAAAGTATGTTTTTTAGATTTACTTCTTTCGATCTGCGGTTGCTTCAGCTTGGCAGGCTGATCCGCACCTTCCTGCTCCACGTTGTTGTCATCTTTCGGATGGCTGGAATGACCACCTGAAGCTTCCGAAGTTTCCTTCAGATACAATCTTTCAAATTGTATGATGTTCATCTGAAACTTGTCGTAGATCAATGTTTCCACATCCTTGAGGGATTTCTCCCAGTGACGGTACAAGTTGAGGGATTTATTCAATTCCTCGCGATTTTGAACGAGAGATTTGGCCAGTTCCTTGGCCCGAGTTTCACGTCGAAGTTTCTCTTTGGCCTCCTTCTTCCTCACATTTTCAAATTCCTGTTGAAATGAAGTCGAAGGGGGTGGTGTCAGCGTAGGTTCCAAAGCGCCAGGCTCATACTTTTTTAGTATTCTGGCCCTTTTTACCAAGAGATCTCTCTTGCAGTTGTGGGAAGCAACCAAAATTTTTCTATCCAGTCCTTTTGGCGGGACTTCCAAGTCTTGGAGACAAGAATCGATGGCTTCGAGTTCCGACAAAATATTGTCGTAATTTTCACCTTGGATGTAAGGTGTCTCCAACAACTGTTCAAGTTGTTGCGCATACGACTGGCAGTCATCTACAATCGCCATGAACTCGTAGGCATCATCAGATATGTCTGAATCTGAAGACGTCGACATAAATGAAATCATCTTACAAGGAGCTGGTTTATCGACGATGGCGTCGGCTCTTTTACGCTGCTCTTCATCAGCAACTTTTTTCTTTTTGACTTCATCAGCAAAACGAAGCTTATCGGCTTCTTTTTCTAGACGGATTTTATCTTCCGCAAGAGCTTTGCAGATTTTCTCAACTTCCTCAGCCTTTCGGGCTTTGTCGAGATCCATGGCCTTTTGGGCCTTCTCAGATCAGCGGCCTTTCGGGCTTTTTCTGCATCAGCAGCCTTTTTTGCTTTTTCAGCGTCAGCTGCTTTCTTGGCCTCTTTGGCATTTTCAGCCTCTTTTTTCTTGGCCATATTCTTGCAAATTTTTTCTTCATGTTCTTTGAACATGCGCAGCTGTTCTTTGTCAGCGGGCTTTTCTTTAGCTTGTTCAGCTAATCTTGCAGCTTCTTGCTGTTGTTGTTGTTGTTGTTGTTGGATCTCACGATCCACTTCCTCATGCCATGGGACATTATTAGGATCAAGGAGGGAATCCTCTTCACGAGCGTCAGCTGGTGATTGTTGTTGCTGATTTTTGTCAGCCATTTCAATTCTGTTGACAGACAGACATACAAAAAAAATTTATATAGAAATGCAAAATTACGTTTGGAAAACGCAAAAAAATTAGTGTATTAGGATATATTATGCGTTAACATAGTGACGTAATTACAAATACGTGTCAATAACACGAACTTCAACACACTAGGGAAGTACGAACATAAAATTTACGTAAAAAAAAATATGCGATTGCATACTCTGATGGTTTAGGCAGAAAAATATTTTTCATACTTATATACTGAATATAAAATTGTGTACTCTACCATGTATTTTAGGGTTATATCTGTGAGGATATAAATATTTTTGAAAATATATCTAAGTGTTTACGATCGATTAAAAAATTGGGGGTGACCTTAGGACGAGAATCCAATTTAATAACATGAATGGGAAATTCAATAAAAATATTCAGTGTTAGGGACCCAAAAAAAAATTGGGCGTGACCCTGGGGCGATAAAAGGTTTTTTAATCGCGACACTTGAAAATGCAAAATTAATTTAAATTAAATTTACGAAATATATGAGAGCAACCCCATAATAATCATTGGTAAAATGAACACGTAAATAATTGAATTAAATGCAAATAAATGATTTCTCATTCAATAAATATAGGATTTTTCGATTCCATAAGACCTAATTTTGAATTTTTTCGTAATTGTGAGATTACGTTTCGCGTAATAATTTTACGTGAAAATAGACGCTAATTACTTGGAAAGTAAATAAAAGCACATTCAATATAATACTGAAATATTATAATCCATTAGGACTTACCAATTTTCGTTGATAATGGATAGATTGGCGTGTGGATTATTGATTCTGGCCACTACACCTGTCGTATTTTGAGGATATGGAGAAGATACGCAATTAATCACGAAATGAATCTTTTTGGCGAAAAGATGAAAGATCGACGTAATGTTAATTACGGAGAAACGCAGAAAATTAATTTTCGAAAAAAGATTTCGAGAAGAAAAAGTTTTTTCAATATGGAGTATTGAATACGTAAGAGATCACGGCGTGGGAACGCACAAAATTTACGCAAAAAATGTAAATTCAAAAATTTACGTAATAATTCTTGCAAATTATGATAAAGCGGACGAAAATACACAAATTTACGTAAAAATTAATTAATATGCTAAAGCGATTAAAACTCATTAAGGGATGAGTGGTCACGTCCTTGCAGCATCGATAATCGGTAAATTGGAATAGGCGGCAAGGTGGAGGTGTTCAGAATTTGCATTCTGCGCATGCGTGAGCATACGACGATGAGAATCGGTTAATGCTTACAATGTGCAACGCGTGTACGTAATTGTAGGGTTGCGTGTATATACACGTAAGTTGTAAATGTGTGAGTGTGATGTATCATTTGCAGGTTACGACAATGTTTGCCTTTTTCGTCCTTGAATACGTCGATGTGATACATTGACTCTGTATTTTGTTTATTTTCGGACAAATTTCTGCATTTCTTAATTCGTATTTTTTAATCGTGCGAGTGTGAGAGAGAAAGAGTATTTAATTAAAATGTGTATAGATGATTGAGATCTAGAAAATTAATTGTCGTCATAACATTTTTCGATGTCATTTATTGACGGGGAATTAATTAGTACGCAGATATTTTTTCAAGGACTTTATTCCGATATCCGGATGCGTGAGAAAATACGTAATATGGTCAATATTAAATGCTAGGGGCGGCGGAAAAATTAATTTAATAATTTTTTCGCCTGTATTTTCGTGTGTAAGATGAAAAAAGTGTAAAGTGAATGTTTAGTTCTATGTTTTACTGGGAGCGGCGAAAAATATGTTTGCCGCAAAATTTTTTATAGTATTGGAGATACCATGTATTGCGATATGTCATTTATTTTTCGAATAAATATTTTTTTTGTGTTCAGCAGAAATAAAATACGATGTATTTACAGTCAGTAAATAGTCTAACTTATTCAGTTATAGTCGAGAATAATAGGAAATTATTCAGGAAAAAATACAAGTATTTTTTAGTTGAGAGTTATGCTTTGTGGAAGCGATTTTTATAGACGAATTTATTCAATCTACAAAGAATTATTCATTCTTTTTGACCACATACCTAATTGCTCCTGCTATCATGTAG
This sequence comes from Ericerus pela, assembly GCA_011428145.1. Taxonomy (NCBI): domain Eukaryota; kingdom Metazoa; phylum Arthropoda; class Insecta; order Hemiptera; family Coccidae; genus Ericerus; species Ericerus pela. The sequence continues at coordinate 22,175 of WOFM01000892.1, forward strand.
TGGGTAGAAGCTTATAATTAGTGTGGTTTAAGGTCCAAGGGATCATATAAAGTTGGTTGGAGTCACACGCCTGCTCTCACAGCCTCGTAACTCACAACTGACGTTGCCTCAACACCAATGTCTCCTCTTCCTAGAGGGAGTACTCCGGCGCATCGCCTGTGCGTGGGAGACCCGTGGGCAGAGCCACGACACTAATCGAACATACTTAACATTAATAGTTATCAATGGAGCTTTGGGGTGTTATTTCACTTCCTTCGCGACGTAATATCTAAATATTGTGCCCAAAAATCTTCCTAGAAAGTATAACTAACTGTGGGCGGTAGCCTAAGTTATCATATGATAGAAAAAAAATGTTGAAGCCTAATAACAGCAAGAGAAATGTTTCATAAAAATCCAATTCATCATTCTCCATCGAATTCCTCATAAGTACACGAGGAGGTTCTTATAATTCAATTTAGGTATCTATATAGCCTATAGTCTACTCCAAATAAAGAAGACATATGACGTCATAGAGATGATATTTCATAGCTACCTATGTCAAGCTATCAGGGTGAAAATGGGTTTAATTTTAAAGAATTAGACTTGATAAATCAATATAATATCGACATAGAAATAGGCTATCGCATACATATAAAAAACTAATTTGAAAACATTTTCTCCACATATGGCACTGTTAGTCCAATCAAATCAACATCAAAATGAGGAGCACCCCGTTTGGTAGGTCTCCTGGAATAACATACCAAAAGTTGCACCTACCCCACAGAATTGGAATAAATGCCTTAGCCTAATGTTTTTAGCCCACTGGGGGTTGAGGAATGGGTCAAATGAAATAATGAACGCCAAATTTGGACTCAGCACCTCAAAAAACGTATTTGAATACTTATCACACAATAAAATGTTGCTATCTTCACGACGCCGAGTCTCGTCTCCTCTCAAGTAACATCACTAAAGATTTTTATATTGAAGGGAAGATAAATGAAATCATAAAACACAAGGTTCACTCCCACACCTCCTTCGTTGTTTTTTATCGCCAGAACTGGACTAACAAATTTTCAATCAGCAACCTACGAGAGAATTTAAAATTATTGGTAAATCTTCTCCTAAAATACAACGTCACTCAAATTTCTCTCTACGACGAACTTAACACAGTTTCCCAAAAAATCGTAGAGAAGAATTAGAAAAATTCATTTATGATAATTTACCTGCGATCTTGAAATTTCATGATTAAAAGTTGGAAAATTCCCAATGACGCACATAGACTTATCAGAGAAATACACACTCACCCATTCAATGGACATCCGGGTCGTCAACGCACTTATGACTTAATTCGTCAAGCAAATATTATTGGTCGGTATGAACTTATAAATTCGACAATTTATAAAAATTGTAGGACTGTCAACTAATTAAAAACACAAACACACCCATCCGAGTACCAATGGTAATAATTACTAACACACCTACTAAGCAATAGAAAAAACTGCTATAGACATGGGTAGTTGGTCCAATGAGCAAACTTACAATGACAATCATTACCTGTTATCAATTCGAGATCGTCTTTTCTCGCTGTATCTTTCTATATGCCATTACCACTCACGATGTCAATACAATTTGAGAAAAACTTTAAAACTTCATGTCACTTTTTGAAATACCTAAGGTCATCTTATTAGATCAGTGTTCGAAATTCTGCAGTGAAATAATGCAACTTTTGTATCAGAATTTGGAATTACTCAAGTTTTTTGTACTTCTTATCACCCAGTGTTAAACGGAGCTCTAGAACTGAAAGCCATTAAACAATCGAACAATTCCTCCGCTTTTATGTGAATGGTTCTCGAGATAACTGGGATAAATACATAGACCATGCAGACTTCAGCTTTAATGAATTAATGTTTGACGTTTTCATCAAAATAGATATCCAACAGAAGACTTAGGATAAAATTATGGAACAAATGCTAAAGTTTATGAATAATAACATCACAGCATCCATCGAACACCAAAAAAAAAAAAAAAGGAGCAAACCAAAATAAAATACGACTCTACTCATCAGTCGGATTTTCGGTTTGCCCTGGGGCAGCATGCACTGCTCCGGGGTACGCAAACATACTCCACCAAGAAACTAGCCCCATATTCCAGAGGCCCGTTTCTGATAGCCAAAGCAAAATTCCCAAATGTCACTCTTCTCATTAAAGGAGTCGAAAAGGAATATCATTAAAAATCTTAAAACCCTTCTTCTGCTATGGTTCCTTCTCATTCTCTCTCCAGCCCACAGTCAACAATTCAACATAGAGAAAATCAACTCTACAGAAACCATCCTCTTTCAAAAATTAGGTTTTGCAAACAACCACTTAGATGATTGGACACTTATTAGTATACACAATCTTTCAAGCTTTAAAAAAAAGTTAATTGAACTCAGTGATATGCACTCACACCTTCAACAAGAAATCTCATTCGAACGCGATCAATAAACTCAACGCTCGAATATTTATTCCAAAATCTCTCAATTAATTTCGTTCATCTATTTCTCGATCGAAACGGAAACTCATAAATATTGTTGGTCATTTTGACAATTGGCTGTTTGCTTTGATAGACGATGAAGATGAAAGTCGCATCAACACACAGTTATTTAATCTTCAAAATTCGCAATCAGCACTCGAAGATCTACAGAAAGACAATCTTCAACTAATGCACGACTCACTGAAGGAAATAACCAAGAAAATCAAAGAAATCAGTTCGCTTCAGGAAAATTAACTAAAATTCTCTGTTCTTACAGTAAAACAGTACATAATAGATTTAAAACGAATGTTACTCAGCTTTTGTCGCTTGAAACCTCTCTAGACTCCTCAATATTTTAGAAGATTTTCAACAAAGCATAATGGATACAAGACTGCATCAGTTGTATGCAACTAAGTATTATAACTACAAATGACATCACTGCCTTCCTACAAACGGTTAGGTAAATTACCAGAAAAGCGAATGTTTCCTCTAAACATATCAGGCAACTATACCTTCGAAGAATTTTAATTAGTTCACTATAGTAAGTATATACAAGGACAAATTAAATTAGACATTTTATTTTTGCAATCATCATGCTAATAATGGAAATGTTAGAATACGAATATCTCAGCATAGAAATTCTTCCTTTTAAAAATTTCTCCTAACGTGTTTTCCTTTCTAAAAACTCATTCTTATTTGATCTTATTCGATCGCAAAAAGTAATACCTTTGTAGAATTTGAGACCACCTGACCATTGTCAATACTTATTTGGTCTGAATATTACCTCTGTACCATTGTTTTTACAGACGTATGTTTGGCTCAATTACTGTTGCAGAATCCGAATCCGCACATTGCGAGTTCATTCAACTACCAGCAGTGTTCCATTTTGGATTCCAACTATCAACCAATCAATGGCTTAATCTCATCAATCACACAAAGTTACTGGTCAACTACACATGGTTAATTTGGTTCAGTAAGCCGACAAAGACTTCCACAAACCTGTATTGTCACCCTGCCACCATCTTCAAGTTTTGTTCTCAACAACACAGTTACAAAAGGTAAATTATATCCTATCCCTCTACTTTAGTACGATACTACGGGAAATTTTCTACATTTAACTGGACAATATACAAATTTCACCAATGAAAAACCACTACGGTTACAATCATTCGATGCCACAAGAGGTAGAATCACTACAGTAAAACTCCTTGAAGAAAAGAAACGCTTCACAGGTGTCAAAAAATAAAACTCGTGTTTGTCGTAGCGTTAAAAACTCTAACATATATTTTTACGTTTATTCAATGGTAACATTTTTTCATCTTTTTTAGGCTTGTACCATGATTCTATAACATGTACCTACAGTCAAAATGTTTCCCCAACTTTTATCTCTTTTCGGCAAGGCCTCTTGAGAGGGAGGGAAAAAGGGTACCAAGGTACCGGGGCCCGCACACCTTTAGGGGGCCCGGAATGGCCTTAATTAGAAATAAATTGTAATTTTTAGAAGTATAAACGATGAAAAAGGGCGTCAGGACCGATCCACGATGAGGTTTTTGGAGGTAAATTTTCCGAAGGTTTGAGAAAAAACCACTAAAATAGGCATCTTTTAGAACCCAAAACGTATCTAAAAAATTTATTTCGTGAGAAGAGCGAGCGAAATTATTTTCTGAATTTAGAAACCCTTTCCAAAGACAAATCCTGCAGCTGGAGCTAAGAGAAGTCTTCCAGTTTATTTCTCCTGGGGCCGAAATTTCTTTCTGAGGCCCTGCTTTTCGGCCTTATTTTGTCACAGTAGAACAAGTATTCCATAAACAAAGGACAATAAAATAGAGTTATCCTTCATACAACAACCTCTGACAAAACCAACTTTAATTCTCGAAGAAGAATACGAGGATCCAGTACCAAAGCCTCGAGAATGGGCTGAAAACAAGCCTTCACTCAACACTTATGGTCAACCTATTTGACCACTCTTCTGGGGCAGGTGTCGCGGATCAGCAACCCATGCGTTTTATATTTTGTCTTTTCTTCGAATTAATTGCTATCAAATATATCAATATTATTGTAACGGCCAAAAGAGGTGGTAATGTACCTAGTTACGACCACTTTTGGGAGTACACCATACACGAAATATCACGTACTTAAAAGTAGTAATATTTCTAAGATAAGTTCAGATTAGACATCCACAAACTATAGTGGACCTTAACATTCGTTTGAGACTCAATAATATTTAAAACACATGAGTGAGTTAACACATTTAATAATATAATAATTTGTACTTACAGTACATATTTCTACGTTAATATTAATACATATTCAATCACAATTCAACAAGCAAGACTATCTGTTCACTAGAGACTTCTACAAGAGAGGTTCCAGGTACTTAGAAGTAGCTGTTGGAGAACTGAACTAAACTGAACAATTATACAACTGAATCGAGGATTATATACTCGTTCAGGGTATGAAAACGTACGTGTCGGATAGGTAAAGTGAGGTAGGGTGTTGTTATTATAGGGTTGTGCTGACTCGTCGAGTACTCGAGGGACAGGTACAACTAGGTCATAAATATACAGAAGGTATATCTGTATATGTAAAATTAAATACGAATAATTTGGTGGTTGTTTACAAAGAGTTATAGGATGATAATTGTTGATAAATATCTATATTTTTGGTATTCGAAAATGAGTGAACGAATATGTTCGTCATTTCTTAAAATAGACGAAAATATACGTTACAATTATTATTAATCCAGCTGCAGCCTAAAAGGATTATTTCCTTTTTGATGAGCCAAACTCTTGTTTACCCCGACACATATAAACCATTGTAAATGTTGCCTCGAAGCATTAAATTTTATTCTGTTCTACAGTTATAAGGCCTATGCTCGATGCCATAGGCATTTATAAAAATAAAACTTCATGATAAATTGTCAAAATGTTTTACTCCCCTTCATACAGTTTAATGTAGTGTTATTTGCGCATTCAGGCTTAATTCCATTAGCCTGGCCGCAACAACTCTTTACCATCTTTTCCACCTTCAAAGATTTTTGTCTGGCACCCCTTCCCCTTCTGAAGGAAGACGTTTGTAAAAAGTTGCATTTAACTTTTTTTTTTTTTTTTGAAAGGATGATGGAAGGGAGTGGATGGGTAGAAAATATGTATTGGGTTTACAAATTATCTACATTGAATAATTTACGAGTTATATTTCCCACATAATTATATTGAACATATTCACTGAGGAATGCTAACTTTCAGTCATTTTCGTAAAATATGTCTAATGCCTAGTCAGAAATGTAAATTATGAGAAATGCAACTGTTGGTAAAATTTTAAACTTTTTAAATTATACCCTTTAGGGCATAGGGTAAATTTTTTAAAAAAATTATCCACCTCACTTAACCTCCCACAATACCTACAGGTATTTAAAGATATTTTCACTTCATTTTTTTTTTTTTTTCCAAACAATTCACCTCACCTAAAACCTTTACTGCATCTAAAAGCTAAAGCAGTTTGTTTCTCGAATTATTCACGTATAATTGACTAAATATTTTCAGTTAAATATGTTAATTTTATGAATTAATTCCATTTACTGGTTATTATGCATTTTCCTGGGAATTTATGTAAATTTAGGTATTATCGATATTACCTAATAATCGATTTTGAGTGAGTTTATTTCGGAGAAAAACGTTAATTCGATAAATGACGAGTTACGACTAAATTTAGCCAGGCAAATATGAGAAATGTGGACATCAAGGCCGGAATTTTCCATTTACGATGTTTTTTAATTTAAAAGATTTTGTTTTTCAGAAATAGTGCCAAAAGTTTCCAGTAGTCATGAAACGAAAACAAACCTACCCCCGATCTTGGGTCTTCATACCAGATCAATTTTTTATAGATTACATCTTAACCTAAAAATAGTAAAGAGCGAAAGCCATGCGTATGCAAGTATAGCGATATTTCAACAATCGAGGGGAAAAAGTAAATTCATTGCGGAGAGGAAAATCACTACTAAAATGCATCACAATTTTCCCCTGCCAACACCTATTGTTGCAGAAGAATTTTAAATTGATATATTTGGTTGGCTGTTCTCCTGCAACAGCCTGACTAGGGGGCGTCGCACATCTTGTGTTATAAATGCAGAAGAAATGAAAATCTCGGACATTGTATTACGTGTGTTGTTTAGGTATACGGTTTGAATTTTATTGTTCTCAATAGAAAAAAATTAACCAGTTGTGAAAAAATTAAACTCTGATCAAGTAAGTTCAACACTTTTACCCACAGTTTGAATTTCCTTAATTTGTTACCTATCGGTGATTTTCATTTACTTTCAAAAATTTATTTATCGATTATTTTCATTTATTTTCAAAATTTATTTATCGTTCATTTTAATTTATTTTAAAAATTTGACGATTATTTTTATTTATTTTCAAAATTAATTCAAAGTAGGTAGGCTTAGGTAGCTTGAATATTTTCTGTTCAAATAGAGGTGTATTTCCTCCAAATTAGGGATAATCTTAAAGTCAAATTTTTCGTTTTCCAGCCGAGATTGTTTTAAATAATATTAACAAATTTATTCCAAACTTAATTAATTGCTTACGGTATGGCTGCTATCTCAAACATGCTAATACTGATAGTAATGTTTTAAGCTAAATTTCATTTTAAATGTTAGGTTTTTGATTTTCATTTCGCTTTCGCTGTACACACAATTATTTTCCAGCAAAGAATTATTTTTTCTGCAACAAATGAACTTAGGTATTTGGAACCTACCAATAAATGAAAATAAATTTCACATTCTTTCTTTTAGCTTCTTGCGAGCCAAAATTAGAAAATTAAGGTTTCTACAAACTACTTTCAACATTGTTTTTTCTTATTCGCTAATCATGTCGAGAATTCAAAAAATTATAGATTTTTTATTTTACAAAAATTGAGTCATTTTTCCTCATTTTTTCTCTAAATTCATCAGTCGCGTTGAAGGCACGTCAAAATCTGAAAATATATCATATTAATA